>JZKD02S2297037.1:15492-33990 GCA_000966675.3 Picea glauca | reverse complement strand
CCTTCTAGTGGGTGCTAGAGAAACCAGAGAGTTGGTGCTCTCAAACAAGTTGCAGCTTGTAAAACAGAGGTAGCAGCCTCACATTGAGTTGCTGCTCAATTGTAAATGATGTACAGAACTGAAAAATACTGCCTATCATTTCAAAGAAGAAGAGGTTTTCTCCCTTTATGGGTTTCCTCGTGAAAATTTGTCTCTGTGTGTACTTTTTGTGTGACTGATGGTATTTACTTTTACTGTCCATATGCTGTATATTGTTGATGATCACTTGAAGGAAGATTAATAATATTTAAAAGGTATAAAATTGTTTAATCTCATAAACAACTAATTCACCCCCCCCTCTCAGTTGTTTTAGTATTTCCAACAATTATAAATGACAACAATGAGTAATGAGAAAATGTTGAATGTTAACTAAGGAGTTTTTGTGTAAGAGGGAAGTTTTGGGAAAAAGATCCCCACACTCATTCACCCCCCCTCTAAGTGTGGTAGGTGTGTCCAACATGAGGAACATGGAAGAAGTCAAAATGTGGTGAGACTCAAGACTTCCCTTGGTTGAGGATATGTGTGAAGTATGAGTGGAAACAACTGTGAAACTAGATCTAGAGTTGAGGGGATGACTAGACATGGGTTTAAATTGTGCCACAGGCATGACAAAGTGGATAAACTGAGAGATCGGTGGTACCTAGACTGTGGGATACTCGGGGTTTATGGACGATGTCAATAAGGGTAAAATGTAAAGGAATGCCCCAACCAAGGGAAGAAGGGGTCACTTTGCTAGGAAAGGAAGGTTTCTAAAGGGGACAAGAAGAAAATATGTAAATGCAGGAATCAAAATGACTTTTTACAATTACCAAATGAATAAAGAACAATTTGGGATGAGTGTACAAATACAGAAAAGGGTGCCCAAGTGCAATATGGCTTGGCCTGTGAGGTCACAAGTTGTGTGGAGAATAAGTGGACAGTGGGGGCCCCATGGGTGGGTTTTTGTATGAAGTAAATGAATGGAGGAAAATCTGTAGATGGGAAAACTGATTGTGGATGAAATGAAGGGTTAATGATACTGCGAAGGTGCATCCAAACTTGAATTGTGATGAGATAAACTTGGAGTCCATTGGGAAAGCTAGAAAAATCAGGAGAAGGAGTATGTGGTTGATTCTCAAAAATGCGTAAGACTATCAAGACTCCCATCCCTACGGGGTGAAATCAACATGAGTGTCAAAGTGCCAAGGGGGACTATGAATGGGAAAAATCATGTGGGGAAGAGTGCTTCCGGGTACCAATACCAAAAGGCAACGATGGTGATAGTACTGCAAAGTGGGATGTGAGGATCCTATAGGAAAATGTTGAAGGGTGTGACTAGGAGATGCAATTGATATTCAAAAGGAATAATTGCATGCCAGTGTCAATCATATACCTGAAGGGGTTGCGCTAGTTTTTGATGACCAAGTACCTGCACATATTAAAATCATATACCCAACGTGAAAAATATCTGAAGATAAATAACATATAACAACTATTTGATGATTTTGAACATGAGTAGGCTTACCTGAGTGTGTCATGGAAAGATGCTCCACCGGGGAAAAGTGAAAATGATAACCCAAGGAAAATGACTGTGTAAGTGGTAAAAAATGGTTCGGAAAATGGATCTTATGGGCTCTTGTACGAAAAAATGAAAGTGGGGAAAAGGGCTTAGATATGGACGGTGGGTCCATAATTCCATCCTAGTTGCACCGACACTATAGAAAATTGGGTGGTAGTTTGGTGGGAGGACACGGACCTCCCCTTTGCTCGAGGACTAATGAAAAAATATAATGAATTACGTTCATGAGAGAATTGGTATGGAGCGCCGGAGGAAGATCAGGAAAATGTATGTAGCATTTTACGGCTAATGTATGGAAAACGTGTGAGATAAATGGGAAATGATGAGTGTAATGCCCATATTCTATGCATATGGGATAGGAGAAATTGGTTTGTAGATTTTTTTTTGCGTGTGGTTGATGAATCCGTCGTAGCGGGGGATGTACTTGGTGGAGTGTCAAGCAAAAGGGGTGCATGAGGAAGTTGGATAAAACTGCGTAGTTCGGGAAGAGAAGGAAATTTGTGAGTGGGGTGTCTTTCTGTTTCACATAAGGCACAAGGGAGTTGAACTCGAGGTAGTAGTGGATCTTTGGCCTCATTCCTCCTTTGTCTACCCATGATAGTGGTGGTATTTTTTCCTGTTGAAGGAGGTAAAGGTGCAGCAGGATCCTGTAACAAGATCTGTATCAACAATCCCTTTGTATAAGGAGGGAGAGATGGTGGATGGAGATACCATACAGGGATGGCAAGGACCGTGTTGGGAAGGGTGAGGGAATAAGCTACCTGGAATGCTTTGAATCCAGGTGGGGGGTAGAAAGAGGTAATTTGGGTAATGGCCTGGGGGACTGTCTCCCAAACCAAGATTTTCCCCTAGAGGGGGGGGGGATCCGTGACAAGTGGTGCAGTGGTTCTCTCAGGGAACTCCTGAGGTATTATTTCTTCAATTGGTGGAACTTTGATATGGGGAGGGGACTCAATGATAGGATTCTTGTCATCGATTTATATTCCTTTAGAGGAAACTACACACACTTGTGCTGAAAAAGATGGTTTTAGGAACAATGGTGCCCCTTGATAAGTTCCCAACATGGATGGGTCTTGGAATAATCTAGGGATAATGTTGAAAAATAAAAAATCATCCGAGCTATCATGGACAAGGGGGAGGATGTTATCGATGCTGGTGGAATGGTTAGGCTCGTAATGTGTAAGCTAGTCGATGGTGACGATCGTCCCATTATGGGGGAGTATCATTGTACAAAACACAGAAGAGGTGACCACCTTCATAGCATACATGTAGTTGCATCCGAACAAGATATTGTAATCAATATGGGAATCAATAAATTCAATGTCAATGAAGATGATTTTTCCCCCAAGTTCTATGGGGACATTTTGACAAAGCTCCGCGGAAGATGTTGGTCAACCATCATAAGCTCGAAGGGTGATGGCAGAGGGTATTAGCTCAGGGGAGCCAATTTTCTACCATACGTGTTTAGACATGATGCATGTGGATGCACCTTCATCGATGATACACCGATAAATTATGGTGTTCCAAATCTTAACTGGTATCTGGAAGGCTACTTGGGTGGGAAGATGTGGTTCTCCTCTATCTGAATTAAATGTGATCAGTTGCGTGTGAGCTGGGTCGACTTCCCCCAAGGTAGAAAGAAAGGATCTTCATTGTGATGGACAGTTTTGGAGGAACTCCAACACATACATGGCTGCAGGAGACTAGCCTAAGTCATCAACCAAACTATAATTATGAGAATCCCTAGAATGAGGGTTATGCACATTCTGTCGTAAAGGCATACATGGTATGCGAGAAATGGGTTCCACGTTAGGACGTGGAATCATCAATGGTTTTCCTATAGTAGTTGGACGTGTTTCTGAGGTGGTTTGGGTAGAGTCAGGATGAATACTAGATTGATGGTTATAGGTTTGCAGAAAAATTTCTTCATTGGTGAGGAGGACACTAGATCAACCAAATTCCTGGGTTGAGTGGCATCTGGGTTTGGATATTGCCCCATTTGTGGTGGGGAAGGGTTTATCACTTTTTTGGTGTTCATAAAAGATTAGTATGGAATGGGTTTTTGCAAAATATCTAGAGGCGGTGGTTGCAAATACTATTGTGGGGCCTGCTAAGGGGCAGGTGGTGCCGGAGGGCCCTATGCGTTCATGGATTCCCTCATCCATTGGAGATTAGGAATTTGGGGGAAATGATGAGTATAATGTCCATAATCACCACATATAGTGCAAGGGAAGTTAGTCTAAATATTTTTTTTCTTCCCTTGTTGTGGTTGATTGTTATTGGTTCCCCCTTGGGGGTCTTGGTATTGGTTTCCCCTAGTGAGATGGTTATGGGGGTCATTCCCTGCTGGTTCTGGGTTTTCATTGTTTAGGTTTTTTCCTTTCTTCTTATGATTTGGATTGGACATATTAAATTGTTCAAATGTATTAACCTTTTGAATGGGAAAGGGGTGAACAAAGTTGACGCCGACATGTGGTTGTCCCGGTGGAGGATTAACTAGTTGGGGAAGACCAGGAAATGGGAAATATGGATTGTTCTGTGGATAGGATCCATATGGCGTATAGGAAGTAAAGGTACTTCCACTACTACTATGGTTATATCCAAGGGTTGGGGGTGGACCCATACTGGATTGAGAGACTGGTTATGGCATGGGTACCGGTGGGGGTGCCCTCAATCCGTTGCATCCTTTTCGCCACTTGGATGAGCAAAAGAGGGACACCTACAAGTCCAGTTGGGTCAGCTGAAAAGGACAAAAATTAGTGCAATATTTAGACACATCAAGAACAATAAATAAATAAACAACTAAGCTAATAAAAACAAAAGAAACAAAACTAAAGTGCATAAGGAAATTAGAACCAAAATCAACCAAAACATTGACCAATATTCATGCCACCAATGGATAGATTGTATTAGTGGAAAAACACCAAAGAGAAAGGGAGACTTATGGGTCCTCTCTTCCTCCAAGGGAGGGCTCTTGAATCCCCTATGTGAGAGCTCTTCTTACAAATAGCAAACTAAAAAGGAAATGGTGAAGAAATCCAAAGCTCATTCCCTTAAGAGGTGAGAAGAATGGCTCAATGAAATGATGCTAGTATCCTCCAAGAAGGAAAGAGGTTCCTTGTAGAAGAATAGAGGAAGCATAACAATACAAATATATTCTTGAATTCATAGTGAACCCATGGCCTCTTTTTATAGAAAATATTTGAGGCATTATCCAACCGGTCTTTAGTGTGAACAAGGGGCCCTTTAAGGCACCCTTGGGTCCTTGACTAGCACCCCATTCGGATTCAAATCAGATTTGAGGGTCAAATCAAGTTGGGAGCTGGTCCATAAGTGGTTGAGGGGCCGACAAGATCCATAAATGCACCATCTATGGAAGTGCGTGGATTTTCTTGTAAACATTCATGCATTCAGAGCATGTGCGTGGGTTTTTCTATATAAAGTCATGCATTTTGAGCATGTGCTTGGGTTTGACTGATAAAGTCGTGCATTCCATGCATAGTGTGCGTGCTTTCTTTGGTGAATTTGGGCACTTCAATTTTTGACCCAATTGTATAGTTTTTTCCTTTTGGAAATGCATTTTTGAAGCTGTGGGTGAACTAATAGGTGTTTGGAGATGCTGGATTCCTGTAACCATTTATGGATGAAATTTCAGTGTTAACACACGCAGCAACACAAATTACCCAAACGTCAAACCAATGAACTACTCCAGTGCTCTCTGGATCTAGAGCTTCAGGCTTCAGAAACTCTTACAACATAACACCACAATCCTCCTCAACGTCGAATTCATACATACCTGGAGAGATCCCGAATCAACGATCCACACTTCTCCAACATCCAATGGTTGTGATCTACTTTGGAACTCCATGATTTGGTATTTGTGATACTCCAACCCACATTGTATATCAAATTTCTGAATTTTGAATTCAAGATCGACGTCTCTCACTCCTTCTGCAGCCAACGACTAAGATCTCCTCCAGAAATCCGGGCTTGGGTATTTCTCACTATTGATCACCACCAAACCTATAAACTATCGAACACTGAATTGACGAAGGGATGGGATCTATGGTTCATGTGTCCCCATCAACAAATGACCTGGATTTACTCTGGGCATCAGGAGTTTAGGGAATTTCACACTAAAACGATTTTTACCCACAATCCTCTAGATCACCTAACTTCCGAAATGTGATATTTTATGGTTCACATTCACTTGCGCACAAATCCAATGGTCCGGATATAATATTCTCGATGATGCTTCTCCTCTATTTTAAGGTTTTATCTATTGACCTAGATTTTTTCCACATCCAATCCAATGGTTGGAACTTCTCCCAATGATCTATGACATAGATTCACATCGGGACTTCAGAGCTTTAGGGATTTTGCCTCTTTTACAAAAAATGAATTAAAACAGCCAGAGCAGCGAAGTATGAAGGAATCAAGGGATTAACAACTATGCTTCTAACCTTTATCCAACAGTGGTGTTGGGTTTTTTATTCTCCCGAACTGATCTCATACATTGTTCTTTAAATAAATAATTTTTTTCTCTTTGGGGACTTCTTGTTATCCCTCATCGAGATTTTCTTAGTCAAAGGACTTGGACCTCTAGTGCATGCCTTGTGCTTCCCTCCTGATATTTTCACACTTGAAGGACTTGAACTCGAGCGTACACCATTTTCTTCCCTCTTGAGCTTGGAACTTATAATAAGTTCTCCTGTACACTCCTTGTTCTCCTCCTACAGTCTGAAACATTTTTAGGTTCTCACCTTCTACACTCCTTTCATAGGCCTTGTGTACACTTGCATTATTTCTCCTGATATTTGAACTCTTCAAATTCAAAGGGTTCAGCCCTTTTTTCCTTCATATTATCTCTTGTGCTCTCCTAGCACTTAATCTTCCTCTTGATCTTTCGAACACTGTCTAAGTGTTCTCCCAACACTCTCTTAGCACTCTACTCTCGTCCTTCTTGAGCTCTACCAACACTTAGACAAAATGTTGGATTCATGCATTCCTTTCACTTACTTCCTGAGTCTTGGACTCTAAATACTTACCTGTGCACTCCTTGCACGTATTGTTCCTTTTGATCTTTTGCACTACCCTGAGTGTAGGTGCACTCCTTGCACTCACTTTGTCCACTCCTTGCACTATTACTTATGAGCTTATGACCTATTCTAGTATGCCCACCTAGCATGCTCTTCCGTAACTCCTGAATGAGTTCTTGTGCACACCTTGCATTAGCTTTGAGAGCCCATAACACTCACAAACTCACACATATAGAGAAATCTATCTATTCCTATAAAGGAAACAATTATACATCCATGGAATTCATACATGCACCATAAAGATTTAGAAAAAAAATAGTAAACATATGTTCATTAAAAAAATACACACACAAAGAGACTCATATGCAAAGAAATATGCCTTTGTATTAAATTTGAATGTTCTTTATAATGTATACAAGATTGGACTACAACAGAGTCTCATTTCTTCTCTCCTCTCCTATCTTGAGAACTATCCTATTCTCATGTTATCTTCATGATCTTCTCTATACATTCTAATTCCCTCTAATATCAATACATTGATATTTTTACAAAAGAGGGGCTTCTCAAGACTTCCTCACCTACTTACATTAAATTAAAATTAATTTACATCTAGTCTAAATCATATCTAGATTCATCTACCTGACATCCATTAAAGGCGACTTACATGCATCTTGAAAAAATACAATGGATATACTCTCCTCGATCCTTTACAACATATATTACATTAAATGATAAATTTAAAACAAAATGAGAATGTTGAGGCTTCTCTCTCTTGGGATCTTCTCCCTCCTAGTGTGCATTGCACTAGATGATGATGTGATGTTGATGCTCCTGCATCATAATCCTCTACTGAAAAAATCACGAGCTCCTGCTCATGGATCCTATGGTGTTGTTGTTGCGATCCTCCAAGATCCCAAACTCCACTCTAGAGTTGTCCATATGCTCCTCTTCCTTTCTGCTACTGTCGTCATGTTGTTGTTGTAGGCTCTCCTCCCGGTTTCCAAAATTTGTTTTGTAGTGCCCCATTTATATTTCCACAACAATCTCTTATTTTCATCTCCCACCTGTTGTTGACTATCTCCTTTGCTGACTTCAACACCAATATCCTTATCTCCTAAATATCCTTGTGAATCTTGTCTATGGGTTGGATGAGCCTCCTCTTCATCAATCTCCAACTTGGCTTGTTGGATGAGCCTCCTCTGGGTTATTGCTCCTTCTCCCAAGGATTCCAATTATTCATATAGATTAAAGGGAAGATCATCCTAATCTCCCATGCTAACTTTATTTCCTATGGCATTAGATTTCCACTCCACTACAGACTCCAAATTTGCAGCAATATCAATGATCTGTTGCTCAACCATATTCGTTGATAGTTTTCTTTTTGTCAGTTCCTCTATCTCTTTGTCATATCCTTGGGCTGGCATAAGTCCAACTTCATCCAGATACTCCTCATGCTGGAATTATTCTCCATTCTGCATGAATGTGTCCTTATGATAGTCTTCCTCTGTCTTTGAATTGTATAACAAATTCTCCAGTAGCTTCAACTCTTCCTCCCACTGAGATACTATGACATTTGAATGCTCGTCCTGAACATTCCTTTGGCTTACAAATGTGTGGGCATCCTCTTCTTTCATATTTTGGGAAGATTTCATAATCTTCTCCTTCTTGTCCTTCATGACAGTCTTTGTTGGTTGTCCTTCTTCTTCTGCACCTACAGTTACACATAAACTATTAGTTTTAAAAACATTTGGCCCAATGAACTCTTCCTTGGATGCCTCCTACATCACCTCCTTACGTGCAACACATTCACGGGTCTCTATTGGGCTTCTTGGAAGGAATATGATGATTCCTTGAATGATTAGAATGCACCTCTAATCCTCCTCCTTGAGATTTTAAGTATTCAACTTCTCATCATCTTCATTCATATGGTCTGCAACCCCACATGAATCTTCATGCTCATGAGGCTTCTCTCCTGCCTCTTCCTTATTATCTTTTGTAAACACTCCTTATTGATATGAACTCTCCTTAAGTTTTTGAGACTCTCATAAAGTCTCATTTCTTCCTTGCCCACCTGGAAACCTAACTTTTCCTTTCTTCCCTCCTAGAAGCCTTTGATATATTGAACTTACCTCTCTTCCTAATCATCGAAGATCTCTCCATATTATAGTTCACATATGTAAACCATATCCTCCTCTGTGTTTATGAGGTTTTCCACTTTCCTTAGCCATCTCCTTAGTATCTTCTTTTGCTTCATGGAAATTAACTATTGGATAGGCCACTTCACCTTCTTCTTCATGGACCACCCATACCTCCATATCACTTTCTTTTCTTGCTGAATGCTCAACATCAATGTTTTGAGATCCTATCGGGTCTCCTTGAGCTCTTTGTCCATATTCTCTTTGCGCATCTTCTTGCTGTCTCCCCTTGGACCTTGTCTATGGAATTTAGTAGCCATTTTCTTATTTCCTTTCTCTCCTAGCAAGTTTTTTTTTCTGCTTCACACTTGCAAACAATTCTTCACATAAAGATTCAATAATGAGTCTCCTCCTCTTTTTACTGTTTTCTACAAAAACAAATATGCTTTGATACCATATGATGCAAACCCCAACCCATCCTCAAAGTTCACCCGACCTCCCTGTCTAGGATCATGCTTCTGAGGAGTTGAATTAGATATTGGGTCCCTATTGGATCCCCTATTAATGTTCACATGCCCCTTTGGATTCCATCAAATGTAGGTCAGTACAGAATAGAAACATGCAGGATCCTTCTCTAAACCCCTTTCTCTCTAAATCCATATTTTGGGTGCTATCCCCTTAACCTCGACCAAAAATATCATATGACCACAGGCTGGAACCAAGCACTCAACCAAATGACACTTATCTGAAGCTTCAGGGCTTCAGTGCTCCACTACTTCAAGCTTTAGTAGACCTGGCCATGCAACAACACAAATCACCCAAACGTCAAACCAATGAACTACTCTGGAGATCTCTACCTCTAGAGCTTCGGCCGTCAAAAACTCTTAAAACACAACACCACAATACTCCCAAACGCAGAATTGGAGAACACCCGAAGGGATCTCAAATCAATAGTCCACACTTATCCAATAGCCAACGACTATGGTATACTTTGAAACTTCGAGCTTTAGGAGTTCTGAGACTCCAACCTAGACTGCCTCCTGAATTTATGAATGTCAAATTTGATATCAACTTCTCTTGCTCCTCCTCCAACCGATAGGTGAGATCTCCTCTAAAACTCTGGGATTCGGTAAGTTCTTGCTACTGATCACCACCAAACCTATGAACTGTTGAATGCCAAATTTATGAAGGGTTGGGATCTACAGTCCACGTGTCCCAGTCAACGAATGGTCTGGATTCACTCTGGGCTTAAAGACTTCGGGGAATTTCACACTAAATCACTTTTTACCTGTGATCCTCCGGATCGCCGAACTTTTGAACTGTGAAATTTTATGAATCACATTTGCTCACGTGCATATCCAATGGTTGGGATCTGATATTCTCAATGAAGCATCTCCTCTAGTCTACAATTTGATCTAACGACACGTATTTTTTCCATGGCTAATCCAATGATTGAAACTTCTCCCAGTGATCTAGGACGTAGATTCACTCTGGTACTTTGGAGCTTCAGGGATTTTTCCTCTTTTACAAGAAATGACTTAAAACAACCAGAGAAACGAAGTCTCAAGAATGTGAGGGTTTAATAATCATTCTCCTTACCTTGATCCATCGACTGTGTGGGGTTTTGTCTTCTCTCGAACTGATATCGTATGTTGTTCTTTAAACAAATATATTTCTTCTCTTTGGGGACTTCTCGCTATCCCTCCTCGAACTTTTTCCATTTAAAGGACTTGGACCTCTAGCACATGCCTTGCACTTCCCTCCTAATATTTTCACACTTGAAGGACTTGAACTCGTGTTCACACCTTTTTCTTCCCTCTTGAGCTTGGAACTTATAGTAAATTCTCATGCACACTCCTTGCACTCCTCCTCTAGTACGAAAATTTAGTAGGTTCTCACCTTATGCACTCCTTATATAGGCCCTGCACACACTTACACTATTTATCCTAAGCTTTGAACTCTTCAACTTCAAAGGGTTCAATGCTTTTCTCCTTTAGATGATCTCTTGTGCCCTCCTGGAACTTACTCTTCCTCTTGAGCTCTCGAACATTGTCTAAGTGTTCTGATGCAGGAGCATCGTTAGAAAAGCTCACGTGGAGAGGCAACTCAATGCCATAGTGCACATTTTGAATCATTTTGGAATCTTAAATGCTGGCACTTCCTGCAAATATTTTTGAATGGATTGAAAACTAAAGAAAATATAAATGATTGGAAGCTGAATGATCGCAAGAGATGTGTGAGTTTCACTCTTAGAATTTAATTTAACGGAGCTTAAGTGGTAGTTAGTTTTTTTACTTCGATAATATAGGTAGTATTAGGGAACCCTATTATCCCTCTGGTATAAGTAGAAGTGTTGTATTCCCAAATGAGGTTGCTAAATACGATGATAGCTAAAAATTACTAGGAGATTTTCGTGATTTAGTTGTTGTTGAATTTTACTTGTTGTTGTTTTTCATAGATGTAGTCATTTACATTTTAATGAAGATAACAAAGGAATATTGATCCAACAGTGTGAGGTTGTTGTTTCTTAACTCTTCTCTATTTTTTTTTTTCGTGAATACATGAATTATACTGTTGAATGTATGAATCTACTAAATATTAGATAAGTTTCAATTGTTTCTCTTCTGAGAGCTCGGATGCAAGGAGTGCATACTGTCCACAAGAAGTGCATTGAAAAAGTCTATATTTCACTCAGAGAATCTCAGAAGGGGTAATAGGAAACTTATACCGAGTGTTGCAAGGAGTGCACAAGGTCAAGAATCGAATAAGTGTCGATATATCGAGACTGTGAAGTGAAAGGAGTGCGTAGCAAGATTTATTTTGAATAAATATTTGAGTCTGAACTTTCTCAGAGATTCCAAGTTCACAAGGCATGCATCAGAGTCAATATTAGGAGATATAGTGACAAATATCCAATAGAAAGGGAGATATTTGTTGAAGGTTGAGAAGTGACGGGTGATATCCCTTCGGAAGAAGTTGGGATCACTGACAGTCGTTATATCTCAAGGAGGTGCAAGGAGGTTACACCTCAAACTCCTTCAGGATTCGCATGTTCGAAGGTTTCTATTTGTGAAGGACTAAAACTTTATGAATTTACAAAACCCAAAATCCATGTAGACCATATATCCATTCGGAGAAAGTGGGATCATTCTAGATCGTCAGATCTAGGAGAAGTTGCACAGTGGTTCATCATGAGTTCCCTCGAAAATTCATGAATCAGTGGATTCAAAGTGTTGAAGAGTCAAAAATCCAGAATATACAGAGTCACGAAGTCACAAAATCACAAAGTCACAAAGGATATTGTCATCATTGGTTATCGGAGGAAGCGTGAACCATAGATCAGGTTTCGAGTAGCTTCTTTGATTTGGAGTTCACATAAAAAGAGATTTGTTGCATCCAAAGAAGCTAGAGTTTGAAGTCTGAAGTGCCCAAAAGTTCACGCCTTGGGTCATAGCCCAAGGTCATATGAAGGAGAGGAGCTAGAGTAAAGGAGCTAGCACCCAAATTTCTAAGTTTATAAAAATGCTAAGGAAGGGGGACTGCAGGCTCCATAAGACCTACACCCAAGGAGGAAAAGGGGGCCTATGTGAATTGTTCTAGGGGCTATTGAAGGCCTGAAAGAGCTAATCCATTTCATTTATCTAAATATCATGGAGGTTGCAGAGCCCTTAGGAGAGAAGGGGGGTCTGCATCAAGGGGTATCATAGCCTAAAAAGATCTCAAAGTTGTACTCTGTGTGTGAGAAACAGTTAACACAATTCCACCAAGGAGATGTGTGGAGCCACCTGTATCCAATCACATTGTAGAAAGATAATTGAGAGAGATTTGTGAAAGATCAGAGGCGATGGAATCAATACAGAGGAGAGCACTTGATACTGGAGATGTCATTGATACTGAAAGTGAAGAAGTAGAAGTTGAAGAAGCTGCAGGGGAAGATGTTGTTGAGGAATGCTTGCTAAGAGCAGTTGTTAAACTGGGAGCTAGAGAAAATATAGACATACCAATGTATGAGGGAAATTTGGATGTTGAAGATTTACTGGATTGGATAACGTCCATGGACAAGTACTTTGACTATGAATATGTCGATGAGGAGAAGAAGGTGAGACATGTTATCACCAGGTTAAAAGGACATGTAGCACTATGGTGGGATGAACTGCAGCTAGATAGGAGAAGCAAAGGAAAGCAAAAGATAAATAATTGGGATAGAATGGTAGCCAAGTTGAAGGCTAAATTCATACCCATGTATTATCAGATAAATTTATTCACGAAGTTGTAGAACTTGAGACAAAAGGGTATGAAAATGAAAGCGTGCACAAAAGAGTTCTACAAGCTTAATATCAGGACTGTACAAAGAGAGAAAGGTAAGGAAAAAAATTCCAGGTATATAAATGGCCTGAGGTATGAAATCCAAGATGAGATCAACATGATGGAAGTGACGATAGTGGAGGATTCTTATCATATTACACTAAAGGCAGAGGAAAATTTGGCCAGAAAATAGAGTCAGTGAAGTAGAGGCACAAGCCCAAACAAAGGTAAGGGGTTTTCCCATGACAAAGAACAAAATCCCAAGGATGAGACTGAGAAACCACATAGTCACTCAGAAAGAGGAGGAAGTTCCCAAGGGAGACAAAGTGGTGGAAGAAGTTCTTCTTCTAGAGGAAGAGGAAGAAGCAGAGGAGGAGAGGTAAGGTGTTATGCCTATGGAAATACATGACACATGTCTTGGGAATGTCCCGAGAAAAATAAAGGAGGTGAAACTCACATTTCAGAAGCGCGGAAGCTGAATTTTGAAGAAAAGGGTGCAGAAGATGGAAGATATTTTATTTTGAAAAAGGTTCTATTGAAACTAGAATCAAATATTGAAAGGCCAATACAGAGGAACAATTTATTCAGGACTTCTTGCAAGACTAAGGATAGAGTACGAAAAGAGATAATTTACTGTGGGAGCACTGATAATTTTGTATTCATAGAGATGGTGGAGAAATTGGAGTTGGAGACAACTGCACATCTGAATCCATATAAAGTCTCATGGTTGCAGAAAGGGCACCAAGTAATGGTCACTAAACAATGCCTCATTGAATTTAAAATAGGAGGATATAGAGATGAAATTCAGTGTGTTTTGATTCCCATGGATGTATGTCATGTTTTGTTGGGAAGACCATGGCAGTTTGACAGGAATGCCATTCATGATGGGAGAAAAAATAATGAAGAATGGTAGGACACACATGTTGCTTCCAATAGAAGAGAATAAATTCAAGGAAGAATCCAACACAAGTATACTTCTCATGAGTGGGAAATAACTCCTGAGTGAAGTTAAGAAATAACATGAGATGCAATTTGTTGTGGTGAGGAAACCCATAGTTTTCCTTACTAGTACTTCTATGGATGATTTTCCTGAGGAAGTTCAGGAGTTGTTGGAGAATTTTTCTGACATAGTAGTGGATGAGTTTCCTAACTCATTGTCACCCACCAAAAGTATCATCCATCAAATTGATTTGATACCAGAAGCAAGTATGCCAAACAAAGCAACATACATATTGACACCTCAATATAATGAAGGGTAAAGAGACAAGTTCAGGAATTATTAAACAAGGGTTTGGTCAGAGAAATCTTGAGTCCATGCACAGTACCGACTATGTTGAGTCCAAAGAAGGATGGAGGATGCAAAATGTGTACATATTCAAGAGCCATAAACAAGATCACCATTAGGTACAAATTTCCTTAGCCAAGAATGGATGACTTAATGCATTGCTTAAGTGGAGATTTGTTTTTTTCAAAAATAGATTTGAAAATTGGAAACACCAGATATGGATGAGAGAAGGTGATGAGTGGAAGACAACCTTTAAGACAAATGAAGGGTTATATGAGTGGATTTTTATGCCATTTGGTTTGAAAAATGCCCCAAGTACTTTCATGAGCTTGATGAATGAGATATTGAAGGGTTTCATTGGTAAGTTTGTGATTGTATATCTGGATGATATACTAGTCTTTAGAAAAATTAAGAGGAGCATTTGAGACATCTAACATTAGTGATGAAGAGATTGTGACAGGAGAATCTATTGATAAATATGAAGAAATCCTCTTTTATGAAGACAAAAATCATATATTTTGTTTTTTTGATCTCTTCAAATGAATTGAAGATGGATCCAAAGAAGGTGAAAGCAATCAAAGAATGACCATCACCAAGTTGTTTATTTGAGGTGAGAAGATTACATGGATTAACAAGTTTCTATAGGAAGTTCATTAGAAATTTTAGTGGAATTTGTGCACCAATATTGGATATAGTGACTAAGAGGCACAAGTCTTTTAAGTGGACAAAAGAGGTTGAGAAAAGTTTCAAGATATTGAAGGAGAAGATAACATAACAACCAATTCTAGTCTTGCCAAATTTCAAGAAGATGTTTCAAGTGAGATGTGATGCAAGTGGAGTTTCAATTGGAGCAGTCTAGAGCCAAGATAATAGGCATGTTGCATATTTCACTGAGAAGTTGAATGACACTAAGAAGAAGTACTCCAAATATGACAAGGAATTTTATGCAATAATTCAAGCCTTGAAGATATGGAGACACTACCTTGTTCCAAAATAATTTTTTTTGTATAGCGATAATCATGCTTTACAATTCATAACCAGAAAGGAGAATTTAAATTAGAGACATGCTAAGTGGATAGAGTTTATGAGAAATTTCACTTTTATAATCAAACATATTTTTGGTAATGCTAACAAAGTTGTTGATGCATTGAGAAGGAGATGGTTGATTCTACAGGAATTTCAAGTGAAGACCTTGGGGTTTGAACACCTTCAGGATGTCTGTTGTCATGATCTATATTTTCAAGAAGTATATGAAGCATGTGAAAATCCTGTGCTCAGAGACAAAATCTAGTGGACAAGGCATATGATTCAAGATGGATTGTTGTTTAAAGGTTACCAGTTGTGCATACCAAGGTGCTCAATGAGAGAAAATATGCTGAAGGAAAAACATAGTGGAGGTCTAGCAGGACATTTTGGCCATGATAAAACATTTGCACAATTGAGAATTTCATACTATTGGCCAGGTATGGGAGAAGAGGTGAAAATATTTGTGAACAAATTTAAGATTTGTGAGTATGCAAAGGAAAAGAAACAAAACACTAGATTGTGTCAGCCATTGCCTACTCCAGATAGGCCTTGGGATGCAATAAGCATGGATTTTGTGTTGGGATTACCAAGAAACCAAAGGGGAAGTGATTACATATTTTTTGTAGTTGATATATTCTCAAATATGGCACACTTTATCCCATGCCAGAAGACTAGTGATGTAACACATGTTGCAAATTTTTTTTCAAACAAGTTATGATACTTCATGGGTTTCCCAGGAGTATTTTCTCAAAAAAAAAACACAAAATTTGTTGGTCATTTCTGGAGAACAATATGGAAGAGGATGGGGACATAACTGTCTTTTAGTTCACCCTATCACCCTCAAACGGATGGATAGACTGAGGTGGTAAATCAAAGCTTAGGGGATTTGTTGAGGATTTAGGTCACTGAACATCATAGCCAGTGGGATCAAATTATGTCACAAGCATAGTTTGCATACAATGACTTAGTCAAAAAGAGTACGGGAAATAATCCATTCTAGATAGTGTACTAAATGAATCCAATAGGAGTACCCGAATTGAGAGATCTAGAAAAGAGTGAATTCAGAAGCGTTGGAGCAGAAGACTTTGCTACAGAAATGTAGAAGCTTCATAATCATATGAAATAATAGTTGTATAACAAAAATAGAGAGTATAAACGTAGATTTGATCATCACCGAAGAGAAATTCAATTTGAAGTAGGAGATCAATTTTTAACACATCTCAAGAAAAAAAGGTTCCCAATGGGAACATATAACAAAATGAAGATGAAAAAGATAGGACCATACAAGATCCTAAGGAAATTTGGTGCCAATTCTTATGAGATAGAGCTTCCCGAGGATGTGGGTATACCACCCATATTTAACGTCTCATACCTGTTTCCTTACAAGGAAGGTGACACAAAAGAATAAGAAGATCATAAAGAGATTCAATGGGAGAATTAGATGCTTGTAGTAGAAAATCCACCGATGGAAAAGATCATTGATCATAGGATTGGAAAGAAGGCCAGGAGAAAGATATACTTTGAGTATTTGGTAAAGTGGAAGGGACACCCAATAGAATATGAAATTTGGGTAAATGAAGCTGATATCCAGAAGCATGGAAAGTCAGTGAAGGAACTCATGGACAAGAGTCCATGAATTTTTGTCCAGGGGAGTATGATGCAGGGGCATCATCAACAAAGGACACGTGGAGAGACAACTCAACACCATAGAAATCCTTTAGAATCATTTTGGAATCTTAAATATTGGCCCTTCGTGCAAATATTTTTGAATGGATTGAAAACTGAAGAAAATCTAAATGCTTGGAAGTTGAATGATCACGAGAGATCTGGGAGTTTCACTCTTAGACTTTAATGTAACGAAGCTTATGTGGTAGTTAATTTTTTTAGTTAGAGAAGATAGGTATTTGGAGGGAATCCTGGGAGCCTTCTGGTATAAGTATAATTGTTTTATGCCCAAATGGGGCTACTGAACATGATGATAGCTGAAAATTATTAGGAGATTTCCATGATTTAGTTGTTGTTTTTTTCATAGATGTAGTCATTTACATTTGAATGAAGATAATAGAGGAATATTTATCCAACTATGTGAGGTTGTTTTTTCTTAACTCTTCTATGTTATTTTTGTGTTTTCATGAATACATGAATTATACTGTTGAATGTATGTGTTAAGGTCCTAACCCGCACATAGGTAGATCAATGTATTCAGATATAATAAAGGTCAATATTAATAAGGCCTTTCAATCAAATAGAATAAGGAGGATGTAAGAAGACCTAATAGAAGCTTATGCTTCTAGAAGGATCTTCCTCTAGATGCTTCTCTTAATAGACATATTTAGTATAAATAAGGGTCGAGGGTATGAAAACCCTAGCTTGGAGATTCTTGTAACAGAGCGTTGCTCGATTGGAGGTTTCCCCCTCAAAGAGGCCTGCGAGCATTGCTTTCTAAATCAAAGTGTTATTTCTATTGCTATTCTTATATCATTTCTATGTTATTGTGAAGATTATGCTGAATATTTTACTGCTATTCTACCATTTCTAGCATTTTATTTATGTTCTACATATTTTATATATCTAGTATCTTGCAAGTGGTATCAGAGCACTTTCCTTGGCATAAATTGTGGGTATTTGTTTTAGGGTAGAGACGTATTCCTACTTCTTTAAGCCACAGAGATCTGTCATTACGCACATAAACCCGCAGTTGAGGGATTCATACACGCAATAAATACAAGTGGTTCTTAAGCACACATCTGTTGGCCACCCTTGTAACCCCTCTTGGTACCACTTTGATAAACCTATCGACCACCGAACTTCTATAGTGTCACTGAGAACAACACTCAGGAAGATACTCTCTAGTACTTGGGTAGTCAGGTAGTACGGATAAGGGTACGGTCTATCCTCCTTAGTTAGTGCCCTGAGATATTAGGCCAAGTACTACTGTTAGACCTCGCACATATATCAGAGAGATATAACACAGGGCAAATCCTTGTTTGTAGAACCCTTGAATACCTAACCCTTGGGGAACATAAACATAAACATAAACAAATTAAACTAGTGAGATCTATTGCTGCACATCTGTGTTTGGGTTGCCAAGTAAATACACATTTCTTTCTG
>JZKD02S2297004.1:7792-33992 GCA_000966675.3 Picea glauca | reverse complement strand
TTGAAGTTTTTTTTATTTATTTTTTAATAAAAAATTGTATTTTTGTTTTAAATTATTGTTTTTTATTCATTAAAAAATATATGTTTGTGAAGATTTCTTTTTTTGTCTTTATTTATTTTTTAATGTAAATTTAAGAAAAAAAAAGTTAGTAAATAAGTTTTCAAGTGACCATTTAGGATCCAATTTTGGGTTTTTTTATTTGTGTAGGAATTTTTTGTCAAGGCCACAGTTTGAATTAGGTCGTAATTAGTTGTAATTTTAACATTTAAAAAAAACATTTTGCTTTAGGTAGCATCATGTTTTTATTTAGGTGTTGATTTTAAGGTTTTTCCAAGCAACTATTTTATGTTTTAAGGCCATGCTTGAAAAAAATTGTAATTTTGACTCGGTCAGAAAAATTAGTGCTATCAATAGCACCACGTTTTGATTTGGGGGTTGATTTTATAGTTTTTTGGAGCAACCATTTTACCCTTTAAGCCTATACTTAAAAAAATTGTAATTTTAACCTGATTACAAAAACTGGTGCTACTAGTAGCACCACTTTTTGATTTGGGGGTTGATTTTAAAGTTTGTTTGAGAAGCCGTTTGATAATTTAAGCCCATGCTTGAAAACAATTGTAATTTTGACCCGGTTACAAAAAATGGTGCTACCGATAGCACCACTTTTTGATTTGGGGGTTAATTTTCATATTTTTTATGCAAAAATACGGGTTTTAAGGGCTAGAGTTCTCGTTTTGAGGTCACAGTTCTCATTAAGTTGGTAACTATGTTCTAAGACTTTATATAAATCAAGACATCATCAAATAATAAAGTGTAAATTTATGCAAGAAAGCTTGAATAAGCTTGTTCAAGGCTCTAAAATGTGGATGAGGAAATAAAAATATTAAAAGGAATCACTAAAACTCATAAGATCTTTCATGTGTGCAAAAGGAAACCTTAGGAATTTCTACTTCCCTCATCCAAATTTGGTGATAACCAAAGAGAAGGTACAATTTGATGAATAATTGGGAAACATGAAGTCATCCAAGAGGTCATCAATGACTAGTATGGGAAATTTGTCTTTAGTTATCAACTTAGTAAGAACAAGCAATTCGGGGAACATGGGCTAGTTTCTGTATTTCTTTAATACCATGAATACTAGGGGAACATAATGGATAGCATTGGGATGTATCATAGTAACCTCCAATATTTCTTCAATGATATTTCCAATTTCATTTTTTTGTGAAAAATGATGTCGATAACGACACACATTGGGTGGTTGAATACCAAGAATAATTGGGTTACCATGATCATGCTCACCACATGAAGGAGGTAATACATGGGGTGTTTCAAAGACATGTTTATGCTTTGTCAAAACCAATTGAAAATCAAGATGAATTTCCCATGGGGGGATATCCATGACCTTGGTGGAATTCAATTGGGAAAACTTCTTAAGTAGCCTTTCTTCAAGACATTTTCTGATCCAAACTGGATCATTGTATTATTTTTCATCTATATTGATGCTTTGAGAGTGGAAACAATTGGGGGAATCAACTTACTAGGTCATTTTAACGACATGTACCATTTTGGAAAATTGAGGTTTGAAACTTTCTATAGCCATTTTGAGGCATCAAACAACATTTTTATGGGTCAAAACATTCCCGGCTATAGCTTGGACCTTGTGACACTATTCTACACATCGATACCTTTCCAATGGTGCAAAAATCATGTCAATTGGAACTATATGAAAAAGTTATGCCTCCTGCAAATTGACCTATTATGTTGACCACCATGGTATGAGAGGATGATACATCAACCCCCATTACTCATGCATATGGGGATACCCATGTGTGGATTTTCAAGAATATTCTAGAAGGTCCAAAAATTTATCACAATTGACAGTTGAGGAATTCAACACTCTACCCCTAAATGGCTATCGGGATATGTTAAATACTGGGCCACTAAGAGGAGAGCGAGTTTCATTCTTTTACATTGTATCGTGTTCCATAGTTGAACATAATAGTTGAGAGTGGTATTTTGTGAGCATAACAGAGGAGGATATATTATGTAGCAACCATACATGCCACAATGTGAAATGAAACTCCACAAAGAGTGCCTCTTTCTTTGTATTTTCATTTGAAGAAAGGAGAGCAAAGCACCATCACCTTTTAGCTGGGGTTTCTCCTGTATTAGGTTTCTGAGGGTATATGTTGTGTTTATTTGTGGATGGTGTGTGTGCATTTATTTATGTTATGTATTTTTCTCATTTGAACTATTTCATACATTTTAAGCAGAAAACCGGTGATCAAAGAGTTTAAGATCTAAAGGAAATTAACCTTCATAGTAAATATTTTAGTATTTCATTAGATTTGTTGTGAAGAATTGTCGAGTGGAATATCCATGGTAGTTTAAAGATCATATGTGTATTAGAGTAGGTTTTCTTGGGGCATTTTTGTAAAGTTGTAGGGATCAATTGTAATACCCTAGTTTTGAGTCATCGAATTAACGATGCATTTTTGTTTATTAGATGAAAGGCTAGAGTGCATGTAAAGTTGAAGAGGTCAGAGAGCCTAGGAAATGTAATGCTTGGAATATTTTTAATAACATAATACATCATTGGTCGCAAGACAAACAAGGATAGAGATAGGGGGCTATGATTCCATGAGAGAGGGGGATAATGGGGATAAGTATTTTTATTATATTATATTCACCCATCTTGGATTTAGTTAGGAAAAGTGGTTACATGAGATTCTTGGGGAGTCCATGTAGTGTTTAATTGCATGTATTTATACAAACCCTACTTTTGGGTTGTTTAGAGGTTACACACTCATTTTGGTTCGCCCCTCATTATTACTCTTTCCTCATTCATTCTTGCTCACTCTGGTTCTAAGTTTTTGGGGCATGGAAAACAAATTGATGGGGAAAAGAGCCATTGCTTGTTGGATGCAAAAACATATTGATTATTCTAGAAAGGAATGGATGCTTGTGTGCATGAGAAATATGGAAGTTATGAAATAACTGTCCACAACTGAAAATCCTTAGAGTTTCTAGCATTAAGATTTCGTGGATAGTAGCATTGGAACTCTAGAAAAGAAGTGGAAAAACCTAAGGGACTACATGGTAGTGAAGGCATTTCATTTCTTTGGATTTTGCAGGCTGAGGGGGAAAGAGAGATGGTAAACTAGGATTGTTTTGTGGTTGAGGAAACTTTGAGAGATTGTTATATAATTGTTGTGTGTTTTAGAGTTAACCTAGGACCCATCCTCATGGATTCATAGCTCTAGCTCGAGGGTGAATTTTTGTTGAGAGAGATAGAACAAAAATGTCTATGGTTGGGTGGAATGTCCAACATTTGCAGTTAGTTGGTGAATGGTTTATTTGAAGATAACTGCTCTTTGTGTTTTCTATGTATTTTATATTTTGTTGTGTATTAATTATCTCTATGTTGAGTTTATAATAGGTTTGTTGTTGTTATATTCATTAGACATTTTACTATAACTAATTAGCATGTTCTTGAATATTACATTAGTTCAGGTTTGACATGCATGTTTCTTGATTATTAAATAATGACAAAAAAAATTGGAATTTGTTCGAAAATGTGAATTTAGAGGTACCCAGTTCAATGGGTGCCTCACATATTGGTATCAAAGCACAAGTTGCAGCACTTGGGCCATATGGGCCGATTTGTAGGTTGAAAGTCTATTATTTTCACAAAATTTGAGCCAAAGGGTGCTTGGGTGGCCAGAAGGGAGTTTTCTTGAAAATATGTGTTTTAGTGAATATTGGGAAATTTTAGAATTTTTCCATACGATGACATCATGATCACATGGAAGCCATGTGGTGGGTGACATGGTGGTGATGAAACATATTGCCATGGTGGTAGGTTGGTGGTAGGGTGGCAGGCCCTAGTGGAAAAGTGGTAGACCACTCTGGCGGGGCAATAGATGGAGCGACGACCTGATACCATTGGTGGTATTGTAGGTTTGGGTAAGTGGTCTTGGAAAAAAATTTAAAACCCTGAAATCGTTGTGGGACTACCATGTGTCCCATCGATGGTATGGTGGTTTTAGAAGCTTGAGCATTGTTAACCCTCGTGTTCTTCAAACCTTCGAAAATCAACCTCGACTGTTGATCGCTACGATCATTCTCCACCACATATCTATGGTGCAGGAAGGTTTCGTGCCGAAAATAAAGGTGGAGATGGGACCAACTAGTGGCATGGGCCACTGTGGTGGTGCCATGTGTTAGCTGGTACGGATGGGTCCACAAATTAATAATATTTTATTATTTATACATTGAAGCATAAAGGATAAAGGAAGAAGGAAGCAGGATGAAGGGGTAGACCGGGTGGTTGGAGGGGTAACATGTCATCCCCTCAGGGTGACATATGGACTGATGGTGCCACATTAGCATCCATGTCAGCGTATGGCACATATACAAAGAGTTGCCTATGTTTATGAAAAAAAACAAGTTTGGAGCCATTTTCTTATTTTGGACATAATTGGGGAAGAATAACTCAGATTGGGATACAAAAGTATGGGTTTTGTTTGTAGTAAGGATATTTACGAAAGTATTAGTGAGTGTCACTGGACATTTCTGCTTGGATTTTTTAGAAACTTTAATATATTGGTTTTTAAAGATCAAGGTCCAATTCAGTGACCGAGATCCATCTTGAGATGAAATTTTTGGAAAGAGTCCAAAAAGAAGACATGAAAATACCCAATGAGGGAATTGTATAAAATCTAAGGGGTTTGGAATGGGGCACTATGTTCCTCATCATTTCTCTAATATTGTAGTTCAATCCAAAAGAAAACTTGTTGACTCACAACTTTTTAGTATTTAAGTGTGGTGCATACGTCAATAATTCCATAAAGCTAGCATCATGTTCTAGCACTAATCTATTTCCATGAATTAATGAGTTTAATTCATTCTATTTCCTCTCAATGGACTCTTCAGAAAAATGTTTTTCTCGAAACCTCTCCTAAAAAAAATCCTAAGAAACATCAGATATATCCATTGCTAATTGTGGTAGTGTTATGGGACAAAATCTCATGGGGATCTTGCTGAATACACAAAAAAATCTCCATCGGATTAGCCTAGTAATCCTAGATATAAAAGGGTTTATACTTCCATGGTTCCTCAATATCTAGATTCAAATACATGGATTCATCTCTAACCTAAGGACTGGTGGATATTACATACCTCTTATGTAGGTTTTCCTTTGTATATCATGGATGTTGCAAACTTGAAACTCTAGCTTCGAGTTCCACAACCTTCTCCCTATACACAAAAGACAAACAATACCTCTCTACCACTCTACCTAGGATTAGAATCCTAGATCTAATTTGAATCTAATCTGATCTATAATAGAATGAATCATATATAAACATTTATGAATTGAACACAAATGATATGGAGGAAAACCATTGATCTATTGATAAAATAGAGAAATTACATTAGATATACCTTAGTGATGATGCTTCCTCCTTTGAATCCTTGCTCCTTGATCCTCCCTTAACTTCTTGGTCAGGCTAGGATCTCTCACTTTTGGTTTTGATGGATGGAACAAGCACCTCTGCAAATGGGAAGCATAACATTTCTCTTGAATTATCCTCCTCTTACCCAAGACTTTCCTTTGTTACATAGTTCTTTGGAGGATGCTTGGGAGAGATTCTAGATCTTCTAGAGACCACACGAGACTTGAATTATGTGATTTCCTAGGCCCTTGACATGAATATACAACTCATCCCTTCCATGTCATCTTGTAACTCCCCAAATCTAGAAGTTTTACAGATCCTCACTTGTTGGGATACTAGTGACCACAAAGGATCCTTGCATGTTGTCTACTATGTGTTCAACGAGGATCTCCAAAAGGGTAAAATATTAGGAAAAATGTGCATTTTTTCTTACATATTCTTATGGATTCCTCTCTGGTCTATAGGGTGAAAATTAAGGCTATAATAGGTAGAAATGTCTTCCACCACAATAAGGCACTTTCCTTCAGTTGGAAGATTCCCATTCATACCTTAAGGATAGGAGTGTATTCCCTCAAGGAAAAACACATAACCATATTCTCTAACTAGGCATCAACTTCTTGTCCATCCGTGGATCCCCAAAACTCTAGAAACTTTTTCTAGCTCTCTATGCATGTGGTTTCTAGTAGGATTTTGAGATCCTTCAACATGAGTGGATACTTCTCCTTCTTATATCTCTAATATGTTCATCAAAGTATTAGACATTCTCTAAATAAAATCATCATATTCATTACTTCTCTAGTAGAAATGTGTTCATATTCTTGAACACATTCTTCTTCCCTAGGTGGACAGTCCATAGGCATAGGTGGTAGTGGAGGATGCATACCTTGAACCATAGTAATCCTATCTCTACCTATCCTTCCTCTCATGTCCATAGTTATCTATCATAATAAGAAAATTCAAATTTTAATTAGTCACCATTTATACATAATCAAATTATTACAAAAGACATAATACATAATGGGTTCATGGTCCTAGAGTGTTGAACAAGGGGGTCTCATACACCAATTTGGTATCTGGCTTGATCGTGACCTTGAATCAGATTATAATTATACTATATGTTGTATATAAATATATATTATATACATACTGCATAAAAATAATAATATAAAACATCGGGATGGGGTGAATACATGTGGGGATGCGTATGCACATGTGTCATCCCATTCACCACCTTGCAAGGAAGTAATGAGGAAGGGATTGATACCCCAAGGTTGCATTTTCCACAGGTGGTCATGGGAGGTGATCCAAAGTAGAGCAAGTGTGATGCCATCTTTTAGAGTTAATTAGATTATGGGGAAGCAGAACGAGGAAGGGAAGGAATACTGTGAAACATTGTTGGATGTTAGTGGGAGTGATATGATTTTTATGATTGGTCATGATAATGAGGGAGAGAATTTTCAATCTCAAAATTGGTGGGAAGGGTTGGGTGTGGAAATGATGCAGAGCGATTGGGCCTTAAGGATCGACCTAGGGGCAGGTGAATACAATTATTGGGAAAGAGAGAGAGAGAGAGGGGTGGGGAAGAACTTAAATCATGTTGCACTCGAACAATTTAGGCAATGTCAGGAGGAGAGGAGATGACATAGCTATGGTGGGGTTCTAGTTATCAGGGAGGGGAATTCTCAGGGGTCTAGGTGCTGCAAAAATTCTCTGGGGGGAGAGTTGGGTGAGGTGGCCGACGTAAGATATAGTTTGACTACTCATCGTATTTCTCTTGGATCTTATCAAGAGATAGGGGGATTGAAGCGATAAAGAAGGTTTGTAGTCCGGAATTTTGTGTGTTGTGGGCTAGGTTGATGGTTTGTGGTGTAGGTAAAGACGGGGAAGGTAGGGGAAGAAAGGGGAGAACATGTGACATCTCTTTCACATTCAATGTATAGGGGCATGGGACTCGAGCAGAGTAAGTGACAACTAGAGAAGAAAGGGATTATCAAGAGAAGTGTTCGAAGAAGGAAAAGGAGGAGGTCAAGGAGGTGGAAGCTATAGTTATTTCCAAGAGGAAGAATATCTTTGTTGAAGAACTCCTGGATGAAACGAGGAACTGGGTCGAAAACTTGATCTACTCAAGGATCAAGGATACCAAGTATTTTTAAATTACAAAGATGTACTCACTAGTTAAAACATTGGTTTCTCAAGAGTTAAAAAAATTCAAAAAGGACCAAAAGGAGATCCTCCATACCTTGCAAATATTCGAGGGGAAATTTGAGGCTATCTACAACATAGTCGTTAGGGTGAAAATCACTGTCACCAAATCCATGGAAGATGAAGCTCAGGGTAAGAAGGAAGTGGGCTCCACTAGCTCAATAGGCACTCACGATCATTTTATTGGGGTGGACAATATGCAACATGTCCGCGAGCATGGAAGTAAGGAAAATAATGACATCGAATTGGTAGTGGATGTGACCATAGTGGAAACGCCTCCCACTTCGAGTGTGGGTTTATGGGTTTGCAATTTCTCGTGTTCTCCTTTTTTAAATAGCTGGTATAGGTGGGCATAATCTTATAGGAGTATATATTGTTTTCCACCATGTTTGGAAGAAGAACAACCGAAAGAATTTTAGTAATTTTGATGACCTTTACTTGTGGAGGCCCGGTTTCCTATGTTAGAGGGGGTTGTGGCTATATAACTATCCGTTTATATATTAATAGAAATTAGAGATTAGTTTTAGATGAAAAATAAAACAATAATAATATAAATAATATATAGCATTAATGGTGTAAATTTCTTTTCTCAGCGTTTAAGAACCCCAATTTCATTTCTGAATAACTCCAAATTATGAGACAATTTAAGAGTTATTTCAATTACAAATACCAAATATATAAATATTTATTTATTTATGCTATATATAAATAATATATAGCATTAATGGTGTAAATTTCTTTTCTCAGCTTTTAAGAACCCCAATTTCATTTCTGAATAACTCCAAATTATGAGACAATTTAAGAGTTATTTCAATTACAAATACCAAATATATTAGTATTAAATTTTAACCCTATTTCCGTTAAGGAGTTATATGAAACTATATGATTGGAATAGATTAACTATATAGCTTTAATACATTACCTAAGTATAGAAACTTAGGAGATAATGTCGATATAGTAAGTGTATTATTCTGCTATTGAAAAAAAAATGAATTGTTTGATTCAACCAAAGAACATGCTCACAAAGAATATGCTTGAGTACCGAATCTATTATATTGAAATATACCACATCGGTTGCATATATTTCAAGGTTGAGATTAGTAATCTGCCCTGTAACTAATAGCTATATCACCTTTCATTTCCAGATTGTTGTAATTAACAACTACATTAGATTCGATTTCAGGTTTGTTGTAACTAATAACTATATCGAATTTTATTTTAGGGTTGATGTAACTAAGAAAACATATTGCACACTATTGATAAATTCGATTTCAAGTTTGTTGTAACTAATAATTATATCAAATTTTATTTTAAGGTTGATGTAACTAAGAGAAAACGTATTGTAACATATTGGATATTATTGAAAGAACCATAGATAACACAATTATTACACTCAGATAGTAGTGATATTGTTTAAACAAAATAAACAGAAATGTGACACATTCACACCCCTATACAACATAATTTACAACTCAAATATACATCATTGAAATCTAAGCGACGACTACCTACTATTATTATATCTATACTTGATACTGCAACACTGCCTTGCCTACAATCTCATGCTCTATCATAATTTGGGGAAGAGTTTTTCAATGACACCAATAACCTTGTCGTTATTACCTTGAAATCAATGATCTTCAACATGGCCACTGTCAAAATGAAATTATCCAATCTGGCTCTGAAAGAATCCATACTCAGATTATTAGATCAATATAAAATAAAAGCCAAAAGGATCTTCCTAAACTAAAATCTGTTGTATAGAAATTAAAGCAGACCTAAAGCAGACCCAAGTGAACTGAGGCTAAAATAAATGCACCGAAAGAAAACCAATATTATACACGGTTAGCTCTCAAGAATCAGAAGGCGCATAAATATTTATATTTTTTAGGATTGGTTTTGAGTAGAGAATGATTGATTCATATCTCAAAAGATAAAAAATGGGGAAAACAACTTTGAGGTTTACATATCCTTGCATTTTTGGATTTGAATTTATAATTTTTTAGGAGGAAACTCATGTTATTAACCATTAGACTCACTGAAGTTGTGTGTATGTATGCATATATATATTTTCAGTTATGTATAAAAAATACATATAACTTAATATTTTTAATAAAAAAAATTAATATGTATTCATCACAATTATACAGCTTGAGTAGGCCTAATGGTTAAGAACATGTGTTTCCTCTTAAGAGGTAACAAGTTCAAATCCAGAGAAGGTTAGACGATAAATACAATGAATTTATCTTTTATTACAAAATTTATACAATGAAATTAATTAGTAAAATGATTAAACATGGAAACTCACAAACTTTAGAAGGATCCACACTCTCTCCCACATTCAATTACTAAACTCTCAATAATATCAAGCTTTAGGGTGCAAAACTTATTTTCCCTCATCCAAAATCCCTCTTTTTATAATATTTGACTCTTATACCACATGTCCCACCCATGCAAAATTAAAATTTACTATTTATCTACATGCTTAATATTATATTCACATGTGTTACCCACATGCACAATGTATTTATCATTTAAAAATTCTAAATAAATAATTTTACTCACCCAACTCCTAAATTTACTCCTAGGTGTTTCCTAGATCTTCTTCAAGTTTCTTATTTTTGTTTCTTAGTATTACATCTCCTTATTATTTGTGCACAACTTCATAACCTATGTAACATTTTTATTTCAATTTGAACTTTGTTATGTATGAATACTAAAGATCAAATATGTTATTTTAAGTTATTATTTTAATTTCTCTTTTCTAAATAAAATACATTAAATTATTGTTGAATTTATTATTTATTGGAATCTTTTAGTAAAGATACCAAGGGTGTCATTTATGTCATGTTCTTCAAGACTTACTTATTGTATTCCAATGGTTTCATGAGTGGATTCCATTTAATTATCTGACTTTTGATTGACGGGGAATTGGTGCAACAATGGAGACACTATTAACTCAACTTGGTTTCCCTTATTTACAGACTAATGGTTACCAATGAATAAATATTTCACCTTATTGCATGATGATCCTTGTGAATGACCAAATACGTGCCCTACCCTCATGGTAGTGTGTAACCTCTAAGTAAAAGTATCCTACACTTTTCAACTCGAGCCATGGAAGGAGTGTTAATAGGTGGAAATAGGGGTGTTTCTCCACCTCTTGTCCTGGTACCTAGTATACCTCCATACAACCCCATTACCCATGTGTGGATTGATTGACATACATGTTCCATGTGCCTACATTCAATACATCATTTCATTAGTAATTTAATAATTCATATTAAATATACAAGACATAATCACAAATGAAATTTTGTGTGAGTGTGCCCTTATAGTTTCTTGACACATTAGGAAAACTCTTAGTAATATTGACAGTTTAATATGTTCATATCTCGTTTAAAACCATCAAGAGAATAAAACCATTATCATTCATTTCATGATATTATTGCATAAATATTTATTTAAGCATCACATGGATTTTAATTTAACAAATTAATCATTATCAAAATTAATCATCGTCAAATTTACTTAATCATAATTACAATTCAAGTTTCATAATCATAATATTAATTAAATAAATAGATAATTTGTAAACAAATTCCCTCAAATAATAAATCTGGTTTGTCATAGTAATTAGATAAAATGAACCACTACACACCAAATGCTAAGAATATATTAAATTAACTAGGAATGATTGGGAAATGAAGCACAATCAAATTAAGGGACATGCAAATATTCGTCGAGGCTATGGATGCTCGTTGGCAGTGGAGCAAGGTGTATGGTTCCATGGTGACTCCATTAGGGCTATAGACACTTGTGAGTAGTAGATCAACACCTAATGGATAATATTTATATGACTGGTGAAAATCATTTATATATCAGATCTATATTGGCCCTATGATTAACATGTCAACTTGGATTGTCTTTGCAGTTAAGGAAATAAATATCACCATCATTCATCCTCTTAACATGATGGATGAGCTCTACTAGCTATCATGTAGGCATCACTAGTGAATACACCATGATGAAAGGTTTTAGGTACCTTTTTCACACTTATTCTAGAAGGACCTTCAAGGTAAGAACATGATCCTATGTATTTCATGTTCATCATTTAGTAAGGACCAACAAAGATTTTGACTTCATCCAATGTATCTCCTATTGTTGAGGCCTCAACAACCCCCCAATTCCACCAACTTGGGGTCCCTCCTAAATTTTTTCAATCAAATCTTTTGAATGCTTCTTCCATTAAACATGTTGATCCGGATTTTATGAGCAGAACAAAATGAATACAGATTATTAATAGGTTCTTAACACAGAATAACAGAGATACAGTAAAACTGGTTTTCTATTCAATAACGAAATAAAGTTGAAACTGTAAAATACAGTGGAAACAAGCTTACTGGAATGGTGGTGGCTTATCTCTGAGAAGAGATGTGATGGCAACACGCATTCACAAGAAGAATATTACAATGAGGCTCTGAAGGCCTTTTTACCATAAGCAAGAATGCCAAAAACCCTAGACATCCAAAAGCCTAAACCTAGGAGATGAAGCGCCAAAAGTCATGTGGGCCCTGTTTGGGTAAGTTAGTACATCAACTTCCCAGGGTCGTAACTTTTGCATACGATCTCTGTTTTAGGCCTGTGATAGCCCATTGGAAAGGTATCATATAGGAGATTCATTTTAGGGGCTCAATCATTCCTTTAGCGATCATTAAGGAGATCGATCCCAAAAAACCTTCATTTAGGACCTCAAAATGGCCTTAGAGGTTAACACTGCTAAAAATAGTAAATTGCCAAAATTGTCAGAAAATTGTTTTGAGCCAGTTGGAAAAGGTGGGTTGCCACAGATATCCATCTGGATCAATCCTCCCTCCTTAGTAATAAATGGTCTCCATTGCGTTGAGGTCCCCCATCATATGAGGAAATTTCTGTTGAATTTGGCCACGGGTGAGCCACTTGCCTTGGTGCAAGAGTTGCCCTGCTTTGATGAATCAATAAAGATGGATCCTTTGTTGTCGAGTGCCCTTGATCTGTCTGTCCACAATCTGATCATTGGATGCCTGTTGTAGGCAGTCGGGGTTGAGCTCTGTTGGTGTCAGCTATTATGCTACTTCTGAGGTGTCCAATAATGGTGGGAGATAAGGGCGAAGGAGATCCACGTTGAACACTGGGTGCAGACCAAGGAATGGAGGAATGTTGAGCTCAAAAGAATTATCCCCCACTTCCTTGGTGATAGTGTACAACCCATAACGTAGTGGGTGAAGCTTCCTATGGGGTCCTGTAAGGCGTTCTTTCTGCAAGTGCAACCAAACTTTGTCGCCCACCTGAAACTTATGCGGCACCCGATGTTGATCATGGCACTATTTGTACTTGTCATTGGACTTCTGTAGGATATCCTGAACCTGTTGGCAGATGTGTTGGATCTGCTCAATGAACTGGGTGGCTTTGTCATCTTCAGTTGGAGCAAGAGATGATTCGGTTGAGGTGAACGCAAGGGGAAGTGCAACATCTATGGGTCCCAATGGTTGGAATTCCAACCCCACTTGAAAGGGGATGTGGTCGATTGAGCTATGTAGGGCTCGGTTGTAGCTATGCTGGACATAGGGAAGGCTCTCATCCCATGTGCGAGGGTGCTTTGAATTATACATGCGAAGGATATGCACAATCATTCGATTTACAACCTCGGTTTGGCCATCTGTCTGGGGGTGGAAGGCCATGGATTTGGTGAGCTTAGTGTCCAACAGTGACCAGAGGCTCAACCAAAATGTGCTGAGATATCGACTATCCCAATCTGAGACAATGGTTTGTGGGATTCCAAAATGTAGCTAGACTCGTTCAAAGAAGAGCTTGGCAGTGGCCTCTGTTGTGATGCTCTTCTTGCAGGCAACAAAAATCGCCATCTTAGAAAAGCGATCAACAACCACAAAAACACAATCATTTCCCTTGGTGGACGGGAGGCCCGACATGTAGTCCATTGATATGGATTCCCATGGTCTGTTAGGAGTAGGAAGAGGGGTGTACAGGCCCTATTTATTAGTGGTCAATTTGGCAATAGCATAAACAGTGCAGGACCTGATATACTTGTTGACCTCCTGTCGAAGTTTTGGCCAGTAGAAATGTTTCTATATCATCGCCACTGTCTTTTCAACGCTGAAGTGTCCTACCACCCAACTGTAGTGGGCTTCCCAGATCAACTTCACTCGCTCACTTGATGTAACATAGATATGGCCCAGACGACACAACAACCCATCCTGAAGATGGAAATTATCGACAACTACGTTTGCACCCAACATTTGGTAGGTGGTGGAGAAGTCAGGGTCTCTCTCATAGAGTTGAGGCCATCCAGATGTCTCATGGCTGCAAGAGTCTAGCACCGTGGTGAGTGTCGCGACTGCCGGTCTGCTAAGGTAGTCAACGACGTGATTGGTGCTTCCTATTTTATACTTGATGTTGAGGTGGAATTGCTGCAATTATGTGGACCACTTTTGATGGCGGTCATTCTGCAATTTTCCCTCTGTCTGCATGAACTGCAGTGGCTTATGATCAGTGTGGATGACTCTCTCCTTCCAAAGAATGTAATGTCTCCACTGGCGGCATGCTTGCATAATGGAGTACATTTATTTGTTTTAATTAGGGTACTTATGGACAGTATATGATAGTGTCTCACTATGATAGGCCACGGGGTGGCCGTGCTGAGTGAGAACGGTGCCCACAACATAGTCTAAAGCATCGATCTCGATCTCAAAATGATGTTGCAGGTCTGGTAGTGAAAGTACTGGGGCTGAGCATAAGAGCTACTTCAAATCATCGAACGCTTGTTGTTGGGACTGGCCCCATGCAAATTTTTCCTTACCACCACCCATGTTTATTTGGCTGAGGGCCCATGCAATATGGGAGAAACCCAACACAAACCTGCGGTAGAAATTGGCAAGTCCCAAGAATCTCCAAAGATCAGTGAGTGTTGTTAGGGTTGGCCAATCATGGATGACTTGGATCTTGGCTGGATCCACATGTACGCCATGCTGATCAATGATGTAGCCCAGGGAATGGACCCTGTCCATGCCAAAGGAGAATTTATCCAAGTTGGCACATAGCTTGTGCTGTCGCAGGGTGTGTAGAACCTGCTGAATATGCTGCAACTGTTCGGCCCAAGTCTTGCTGTAAATTAGAATGGCATCCAGATACCCCACTACAAAAGTATTGGTGAATGGTCACAGGATATTTTCCATCATCCTCATGAAAGTGGCTGGAGAATTTGTCAAACCAAAGGGCATGACCAACCATTCAAAAAGGCCTTCCTTTGACTTGAAGGCGGTCTTACTTACATCTGTCTGTTCTATCGGGACCTGGTGGTAGCCAAAATTCAGATCAATCTTACTGAAGTATTCATCCCCCGTGAGTTGATCAAGGAGGTAATCAATTCAAGGAATCGGGTACCAGTTTCTGACTGTGATTTTATTCAGAGCCCGGTAATCAATATGGAGTTGCCAGGTTCCATATTTCTTCTCTACCAGGACGATTGGGCTCCCGCAAGGTGATTAGATGGGGCGGATGTGCCCCTTCTAGAATAGTTCTTGGATCTGTCGCTTGATATCCTCATTCTCTAACAAAGAGCGATGATAGACTGGCCCACTGGGTAGCGGTGCACCGAGGATCAGATCGATGGGGTGCTTGACCTGGAAGTGCATAGGTACCCTTGTAGGTGAGGAAAATATATCTGAGTATTCTTCCACGACCTTATCTACTTGGTTCTGTTGTGTGGAGAGGTCGGTCGCAGAGACCCTGGATGTGGCTGTAATCTTTCGCTTATTCTGAGAGCGAATCATGAAGAAGAAAAACTTCCTCATCTGAGAGATGACCTTCCTGCATTGCTTAAGAGAGATCAAGGAAATAACACTAGGTGGGACTACCTCAGGTATCCTATACAATCTCCTGTTCAAAGTAATAATAACACTACGAGGCCTAGACTCATATAAAACATGGCGTTTCCATAAATAAGGTTGGCCCAAAAGAACATCACAAACTTCGAGAGGAGAAACATCACACAATACCTCATCTTTGAAGGGCTTGGTGTCGTATGGCAGTCGAAACTGTTGGTTGACGCGAAGATCACTTCCTTGGCGGAGCCATCCAATGGTGTATGGTTGTGGGTGCGGCGTTGTTGGCAGGGCTAGCCACTTGACGACCTCTACTGAGATGAGGTTCTTCTGGCTACCTCTATCAACTATCAAGTGTAGCGGGCTACCTTTTACCCACATCTATGAATGGAAGAGGTGCTCTCCTTCTTCTGGCTCGTCTCGTTCACTAGGCTGGTGCTTGGTGGTAGCAACGGTAGCACTGGATTCCGCGTCAATGATCTGTCTTCCCCTTTCTCGTTATGGCTCAGAGTCATAATATTCATTTGATTCAGAGGCTTTCACTTCAACCACCAGCGATTTCTTTGAGCGACAATCAACAGCGTTATGCCAAGGGATCTTATGGAAGTCGCACCACTTCCCGATATCTTTCTTTGTATTTTCGGTGTCCTTCTTTGCTTGTGGCTTGGACTGGTTGTCCTGATACTGTCCATCTTTTCTCTGTCCTTTTTTCGGTGGGTTGGGGATGACCTTTCCTGGCTTTTGTTGTGAGGGGTTCCCAGGCCCAAATTACCACGTCTTTTGTTTGAGCTTCTGCTCGATTTTGACGGCATATCGGTAGGCCGCACCCAAGGATGAGATGTCCAGAATATCCATTTCGGCATGGATGTATCTGTGCAGAGTACCGCGATACTTGAGCACCAGATTTCATTCTGAATCTTTGATACCCAACTTGGCGCGCAAGGTATGGAAGATATTTGTGAAATATGGAACTGCTTGGTCTCTTTCTTGCCGCAGTGTGGTCCATTTGGTATACAGGTCGTCATAACTTCTGACAGGGTAGTATTGTTCCTTAATAGCATCCCTGAAGAATTCCTAGGTGGTCGTGATTGAAAATAATGAGGTTTCCTCTATTTCCTTTTGCTCACATAAAGTTTCCCACCAATCTTTGACATGGGGAATGACTTTGAGGAGTGCAAAAGTAATCTTTTCTTTATTCTAAAAGTTATGGATAGAAAAACACCATTCTAGTAGATTCAACCACTTGTCTACAACATCTGCGTCTATATGACCTTCAAATATAGGAATATCAAATTTTATTTTTACCTTGAAGGGGGTGGTGCCTCCGTTCGAAGAAGATGCATCGCATGTTGGTAGCCGCCGAAGGATTTGCATGAAACTATCCATCATCTCGTTCCTCTGTTGCATGAGAGATTCCTCAATCAACAGTTTGAAAGGATCTCCTGTCCCATCATAATTATTTTCTCCTGCCATGGGAGGTCACTTGGGCGTGCGAGAGCTTCTTTTCTCATGAGAAACAAGCTCGAGACCCAACTCTTTGTACTCCGACCTCGTTGGGGACATGCATTAAGACGATAAGGAGAAAACCCCTCTGATACCACTGATCCAGATTTTATGAGAAGAACGAAATGAATACAGATTATTAACAGGTTCTTAACACAAAATAACAGAGATACAGTAAAACTGGTTTTCTATTCAATAACAAAATAAAGTTGAAACTGTAAAATGCAATGGAAACAAGCTTGCTGGAATGGTGGCGGCTTATCTCTGAGAAGAGATGTGATGACAACGTGCATTCACAAGAAGAAGATTACAATGAGGCTCTGAAGTCATTTTTACCATAAGAAATAATGTGAAAAACCCTAGACATCCAAAAACCTAACCCTAGGAGATGAAGTGACAAAAGTCATGTGGGCCCCGTTTGGGTAAGTTAGTACATCAACTTCCCGAGGTCGTAACTTTTTCATATGATCTGCATTTTAGGCATGTGATAGCCCGTTGGAAAGGTATCGTCGAGGAGATTAATTTTGGGGGCTCAATCTTCCTTTGTATATCATTGAGGAGCTCAATCCCAAAAAACGTGCATTTAGGCCCTCAAAATGGCCCCGAAAGTTAAAACTGCTAAAAATAGTAAATGGCCAAAATTGTTAGAAAACTGTTTTGAGCCAGTTGGAAAAGGTGGGTGGCCATTGATATCCATCTGGATCACATGTTCTCTTAGTTTTTGACCATTAATCATTTTCTATTTGAATGGGTTATTATTTCTCTATTGCATGTTGGTTTATTCCACCTCTTGTTGCAGTCATGATTGAGTATGAAATTAGTCTTGTAATGGGGGCTTCAATTTGTTGACCAATATCTTATCATGTTCATTCATAAAGGGGGTTTTAAAATTATGAAAAATAATGTCAATATACTATTAGTATTGGGGGTGATGAAGGGTACAAGGGTGTTTATAGGTATTGTGGGTTATAAAAAGGGGTATATGGTAAAAATTAGGGTTATCTAGTAAAAATAGGGAGTTATTTTATTGGAAATATGTATTGTGAGATGGGTCAACAAAAGGATTTTGAGACTTATTTAGAAATAGTTAATGAAATTAGGGGTATTATTTAATATACCATAAATGCACATGATATGACATAGGTTCATTGAGTGAAGGCCCTGTGAGTCTTGTTTATTTTGTTTGTTTCACAAAGTGCTTCTTCTTGCATGTGTCTTTTGCACCTCTCATCTCTTTAACTAACCTTGACCCATGGAATTTCCATGTGTCATCACCTAGGTTGATTGTAGCATTTGCAAGGCATAAGCTGGCTCTAAATAGTTTTTTCTGAAATAATTGATACTTCCACCAAGTGCTCAACACCAAGTACTCCAAACGTTAGTTGACCAATTTCGCAGGATAAAATATCTTAGTTGTTGATGGGTAAACTCAATTTTAGTTATCATCTTGAAAGGTTGTATAACCTAAATGTCATAATAGTTGGCATAACTAAATTCAAGTAAAGTAGGGAAAGAACGTGGCCCAATATTTTATTAAAAAATGATTTCATTCATAATTGCGGGTACTGGTCAAAGTGATTTTTTTACCTTCATAACAGGTCTACTATTGTTGGATTACTGAGAGGGGGGGTGAATCAGTAATGAACAATTTATACCACTTATTAATCCTTTTAACCACAATGTGTATTCCTTCAACTTATTCAACAATTTTTATCAATTCATCATTAATATGCTATTGCATCATATAACATTAACATCCATCAATGCATAATAAATAATAATAGACACATCCACACAATGCATAGTACACCAATATTTTACGTGGAAACCCAATGTGGGAGAAAACCATGGAATGGTTTTCTTATATGTCTTTAATAATTACATTCAAGGATGCATCGACTTCCAATTCTCTAGCTCCAACTAGAAGGAGGCTCTGACCCCCTATATTTCCAAGCTACAACCTGAGGGAAGCTCCAACTCCCTAATTATTTGGCTACAACCCCTTATGTTATTCGACTACAACCGGAAGGTGGGTACAACCACCTGTCCTTGCCCCATCCTTCTACCCTGAAATATGAAACCACTGCCACACTGTCACTGTAATATATACCACTGTAAACCTGTACCAATTTGTTCCAAAAACATGTAACCAACATGTACCAAAAGCCTGTAATCAATCATGTACCAGAAGTCAACCTATACCAACAAATACCAACAGGTACGTGACCTGTCTGTGATGCAACTCATGTATGTACGTGCCCTTTCTATAATACATCCCATGTATGTATGCGACCTTTGTATACTTCAACCTGTGTACACTTTCTAAACTTAGACCCTTTGTTGCCTCTATCACATCAACCTACAACCTGTCCCAACATGTACTATCAACCATGCACATCAATCACTCACACAACTTGTACCATTACAAGTGCATCAACTATGCACATCACAATACCTCATAACCATCACCAAGACCAAGATTTGTTTTTACTAATATATCAATATATATATGCCACATCATCCATATACCATGTGTCAAAAATAATACTAGCAAGTTCCTCTAACATGTACTAATCATGTGTCACCAACACTACTAGAAAGTGCCTCTAACAATGCACCAAACATGTACCAATCATATGTCACCAACACTACTAGAAAGTGCCTCTAGTAATGCACCAAAAATGTACAAATCATGTATCAACAAGTCAAAATATGACTCATGAATATGTACCAACATCACCATACCATACTCCTCATGTATGTGCCAACTCATCAACTATATTTCCCAACATGTATCTAAACCATATACCAATATAACCAACAAAATTCCTCTATCAATACATCACACAATACATGATACAAATACCATAAAACCTTACATCAAAACATGTGCCAAAACCTCATTGTTATGTAGCCTCAACTGTGTACCAATCATATATCAAGATCACTAGGAAAAGCCTCTCATAGTGTACCATAAGATACACTAATAACACTCAGACATGTACCAACCATGTACTACAACATATCTTCCTCAAACTAACCAACAACTTCACTAAAATTTCACAACCCAAAACCCTCAACCATGTACATCAAAGGCCTCCAAGACATCACTTAAGAATGTGCCATATCATCCAAGATTAAAGCCTCAAACAAACAGATAAATTACATAACTTTACTCGTGAGAACATGTAGAATGTTGACCTGAGAACTTGCTTTAGACTTCAAGAACCTGGTACAAACATCCACTCAAGTTTTTCATGAGTTTTTTTAAATGTACGTTACCTTTTCATGTACAACCCGCATACGTACGCTACCTCTTCTACTGTCATCCCACATATGTATTCTATATTTCTACAGTCACCCAGCGTATGCCTCATAAAATAGGGCTTTTTCAGTATTTTTGCAGCTCTGAAACATTCATGTTCAACCCTCCTTTACTACCTCAAACTTGCGTAACTTGATGTATCAATGTGTACCTACAATAGAACTTTCAAAAATAGATATTCAAATAGGTAGGGTTAGGTGCTAATGGGAGATGATTTCTCTCTTATTTACACTTCCATGTAGCTTCCTCAAGGGGTTACCTTCTAACCAACTTAATCCAACTTCCTTCTTCTAGGGCTAACCCACTTCTAATTCCACTTGTCCACTTACAACCACTTTATCCACAAATATTAATCTCTCCACTTCTTGTTGCAAATAAATTTATTATTTAATCAATTTCCTTTACAACCACTTTGAMTTATCCATAAATAGTAAACTCACCACTTCTTGTTGCAACCACTTTATTATTTAAATAATTTCTCTTTRCAACCCCTTTGACTACTTTATTATTTAAATAATTTCTCTTTACTSACAACTTCTTGTTGCAACTGAMTTTTCTATAATTAGTCAATTCATAACTTGTTTTCCCTTAACTAACTTCTTKTTGCAACCACTTTATTATTTAATTTATTTTTTGAGMAACTACTTTGACTATTCAATATTYRCATCACAACTACTTTACCATAATTACCAAACTCACAACTTCTTGTTGCAACTAATTTATCTTTAATTATTTTCTTAAYGAAACAACTATACCCATGATTAACTCATAGTTACCATCAATTTGACTGGTACACTTCTTCTAGAATCTTGTAGAATAATTTACTTCTTTGACCTTCTAGGATCTTCTATATAACTCATGAGGGTTCTTATGGTGTGAACCAATTTTTCTTATGGTGTGACATGTCGCACATAAAGTGATTTTGGTTGTCATAGAAAAATTGTTCAAAGACATATCACACATAAAAACCTTTTAGGTGTGATACACAATGTTTGAAAAAATATGTCACACTCTAAATTGTTGTGATACACAAAATTCCAAAAGTTTAGGAGCATGCGACATGTCACACAAAATATCCATTTTAGTGTGATACACATGTGATCTAAAAAATATATATTTTAAACCAAAGGTTTCATGAACGTGAGACATAATTTTATGATACACATGAGAAATGTTTTAAAGGAGGGACATTAAGAATTGTTTTTTATGAAGTGTGCATGAGGTGGCATATTATGACATGTTTTAAAGGAGTTCATACCATGTCACACCCGAAAAATGATTCCATGTGATACCATTCCACACCCAAAAAATGATTCCATGTGATACCATGTCACACCCAAACTTTCTTTTGGTGTGATACACTCAAAGGTGGGTCTCCAAACATGTGTTGCACCTAAACTTTATTTTGGTGTGGTACATTCAAGCAATGTTTTTAAACCAAATTTTATGAAGTATGATTAAGACAAAGTCTTTATAAAACAAGGTTTGGTGAGGTACACACTTTGTAAGACAAGTTTTGGTGAGTTACACACTTTATAATACAAGTTTTGTTGAGGTACACATAAGATAAAGGGGTCATGAGGTGTGCATAAGATAAAGCATACACTAGTGACAATTTGTTTTTAATGTATGCATCATTCCAACATTTTACAAGGGGACAAATTACAAAAATGTTTTATGAAGTGCACATCATTAACCAAGGTTTTAAATGGAACATCACACACATTTTTATTTATGCACGAGATACATTCTAAATGCATTTTGAACCAAAATTTGGTTTAAGTGCATCACACTAAAATAAAGACTAATTTTTTAAAAGTGTGTGAAAGACCAAGGTTTTCCCAAGTTTAAAAAAACATATTGCACCAAAAATTAAAAGAGGCGTGACAAAGGACATATCACATTGAAAGTCAAAAGTGGTGCGATATAGCACATAAGACCAAACCCACTTTTTGGTATTTTCACCATAAATTTTGATCTCAAACTCTATTTTGTGTGCTCTTTATACTATTGAAAATTTCTTGTTAGGATCTACAACTTTTTTGGTCTACGTTTTAGGATATTCCTTACCATTTGTTCTAGATTTACAAAATCTGAATATAAGAACATTGTCAATAGCTTAGAAACCTAATAACACATCATGTTAGGATATTTAGAAACTTAGGAGTTAGTTAAGAGAAACTTGATTAATGTATTTCTAGGTAAAAGTCTGTGCTTTTAGTGTGTTTCTTTAGTATAAATTTGTAGTTATGTAATCTAACAATTATGATATGTTACAGACACAAAGTGATGCAATGGATGATATTCTCCTCGATTTTATGTGCTATTGATCAATGGTTTAACATCCATTTGGTCTATGATATCTATTTAAATATCATGGAGGGTCACTTTATAAAGATCGATTGTGATATTTCTCTTCTACAATTTTTTATTTTGCATTAATATTATTTCCTCCAGTGGTCGCATTGGATAGAGTCATGGATTGTTTCCCTGTTTGAGGGTTTTAAGCATTTAATACATTTGTGTACTAAATTTGATGTGATTGTGTGAGTAGTTACTTAAGGTGTTCATTCTATGTGGAGATGTACCCCTTTTTCTTGAACATCGTATTAGAACCCATTTAAAGACCTTGCAAGATACTAGATATATAAAATATGCAGAACAGAAATAAAATGCTAGAAATGGCAGAATAACAGTAAAATATCCAGCATAATCTTCACAATACACAGAAATGATATACGAGATAGCAATAGAAAAATAACTTTGATTCAGAAAGCAATGTTCATAGGCCTCTTCGAGGGGGCAACCTCTAGTCGAGCAATGCTCTGTTACAATAATCTCCAAGCTAGGGTTCTCATACCCTCGCCCCTTATTTATACTAAATATGTCTATTAAGAGAAGCGTCTAGAGGAAGATCCTTCTAGAAGTGGAAGCTTCTATTAGGTCTTCTTACATCCGCCTTATTCTATTTTATTGAAAGGCCTTATTAATATTGACCTTTATTACATCCGAATACATTGATCTACCTATGTGTAGGTTAGGACCTTAACGTGTCCGCCCCCTTAAAAACAACCTTGTCCTCAAGGCTTGAGATGTGGAAACTGTTGCAGAATGGTAACTGGTTCCCAAGTGGCATCTGCTGGAGTCATATCTTTTCATTGTACTAGCACTTCCTTGATGGTTCTCTGACACAGGTGATGCTCACGCTGGTCCAAAACTGCTTCTGGCTATAGCCAAATGGATCCTTCTTCAGCTAACTCTGGAAGGTTGGTTTGAATTTGGCACCTAGTTCCAATCACCTTCTTCAAGTATGAAACATCAAAAACAGGATGTAGCTTCGACTGACTGGGCAGAGCTAACTGATATGTGACTTGTCCCACACGCTTGAGAACTGTGTAAGGGCCATAGAATTTGGGTGCTAGCTTCTGACAATGCTCGACCTTGAGGGAAGTTTGCTTATATGGTTGCAGTCTCAGAAACACCTGATCCCCTTCTGCAAATTGACGTTTAGAGTGACCTTGATCTGCTTGCTGCTTCATTCTATTCTGTTCCATGACCAAGTTCTCTTTAAGGGTACGAAGGATATCCTCTCGGACTGTAAGTGTGTGGTCAACCGCCCGGACCTTCGAGGTACCCGGTAAGTATGAGAGAGTTGAAGGTGGCTTCAGTCCATATACTGCTTCAAAATGAGTCATGTGAGTGGCTGTATGGTATGTAGTGTTGTACCACCATTCGGCGAGGGGTAACCATTGAGCCCACTGGTGTTTTTTTTCAGAGGCAAAGCACCTCAGATATGTTTCCAAACACTTGTTGACAACTTCCGTTTGACCATCCGTTTGGGGATGATAAGCTGAGATGAGATGTAATTGTGTGCCTTGTAGCTTAAACAATTCTTGCCAAAAATTTCTTGTGAAAGTTGGGTCTCGATCGGAAACAATAGAGTGCGGCATGCCATGTAGATTGAAGACCTAGTCCACGAAAATTTGAGCCACCGTGGATGCAGTAAATTGGTGGGGAAGAGTGCAAAAATGAGCATACTTGGAAAGGCGATCCACCACCACCATTATGACTGATTTATTCCCCAATTTGGGTAAGCCTGTGATAAAGTCCATAGAGGTATCCTTCCAAATAGTAGGGGGAATCGGAAGCGGTTGGAGGGTGCCTGGAGATTTGACTGTTTCTCCCTTGTTGCATTGACACACCTCACATTCAGCGACAAACTTATAGATGTCCTGTTTCATACCATCCTAGAAAAAATAACATCTGACTCGGTCATATGTTTTGGTGAACCCTGAGTGCCCCGCTGTGGGTGTAGCATGAAGCTAAGAAAGCACCATGGATTTGAGCTTAGATTGTTTACTTAAATACAAGCGACCTTTGTATCGAAGCTCATCCTAGAGCCAGGAATACCCTAGTGGAGCCGGAGCCTTGTTCTGCAGTTGCTAGATAAGATGCAAACTTTTGGGATCTTGAAGCCATTCCTGGCGCACAGCTTGGAGCCAATCGGGTACAATTAAGGAAAGAGAAAAAAAGGATCCTTCATCTTCATATTTTTGGGACAGTGCATCCGCCACGACATTTTCTTTTCCCTTCTTGTAAATGATCTCATAATCATATCCAAAGAGCTTAGTCACCCATTTTTGTTGTTCCTAGAGGAAATGCATTGTTCCAGAAAGTACTTGAGGCTTTGATGGCCTGTCTTAGTTTGGAAGCGTTGCCCCAAGAGATACAGACTCCACAACTCAACAGCATGTAGAATCGCCAACATTTCTTTTTCATAAATGGGTTTTCCTAGATTCTTTTCAGACAGTTGCTTGCTAGTGAAGGCCAAAGGGTGACCCTCTTGCATAAGGACAACGCTGATTCCTTTCCCTGAGGCATCACATTCCAACACAAAGGTCTTGGTGAAGTTGGGAAGGGCCAGAACCAGAGTGGTGCACATGGTCGTCTTCAAGGTTTGAAAAGCTTGAGCAGCTACTGGAGTCCAAGTGAAAGAGTTCCTTTTGAGGAGAGCTGTGAGAGGTGCTACAATCTTTCCATAGTTCTTAACGAATTTGCAATAATACCCTGTGAGGCCCAAAAATCCACACAAGCTTTTGAGAGTCTTTGGGTGCGGCCAGTCTTGCACAGCTTCAATCTTTTTCGGGTCCACCCTAACACCATCCTTTCCCACAAGATGACCCAAGTATTCTACTTCTGAGGCACCAAAAGCAGATTTGGACTGTTTTAGGAACAACTGGTGCTGAGAGAGTAGGCAGAGAACTTGATCCACATGAGTAAGATGGTCTGTCCAGGTTTTTCTATATATGAGGATATCATCAAAGAAAAATAAGACAAAATGATGGAGAAAAGGGTGGAAGACATGGTTCATGAGGCTCTGGAAGGTGGAGGGGGCGTTACAAAAACCAAAGGGCATGACCAAAAACTCATAGTGGCCCTCATGAGTGCGAAAGGATGTCTTGGGAATGTCGGCCTCTTTCATACGTATCTGGTGATAGCCCGAGCGAAGATTGAGTTTGGTAAAGAGTGGGGCGTCACTCAATTCATCCAGGAGGTCATCAATGACAAGAATGGGAAATTTGTCTTTGATGGTTAGTTTGTTGAGAGCACGGAAATCAGGACACATTCTCCAAGAACCTTCTTTCTTCAGTACCATGACAATCAGAGAGGAGTAAGGGCTCGTACTAGGATGAATGACTCCATCAAGAAGGAGTTCCTCGACCATTTTTTCAATTTCATTTTTTTGTACAAAGGGGTGGCGATATGGACGTATATTGGGGGGAAGGCTTCCTGGGACAAGGGGAATGGAATGATCATGGACACCACGGGAAGGG
>JZKD02S2296993.1:8463-29221 GCA_000966675.3 Picea glauca | reverse complement strand
TCTCTGTACATTTATTTCATTTATAGAAATCGTGTATTACTATGTATATGTGTTTATGGTTGCATCTCTGATATATTTCTATTATATTATTGGATATACGCTATATCTCTGTGCATTTATTTATTATATCTCTTCTCTCATTTCGTGCCGAAAATAATCCAAATCAATGGTATCAGAGAAGGCTGCTCTTGATTGTTTTTTCAGTGCATGTCCCCAATGAGGTCCGAGTATAGAAAGTTGGGTCTCAAGTTTGTCTCTCTTGAATACAATCACTCTCTCACACCCAAGAAACCCTCAATGGAGGAAGAAAAGAAAAATGATGGAGCATACAATCCTATCAATCTGTTGCTTGAGAAAGATCTCATGCGACAAAGAGATGAAATGATGGAGAATTTTACCCACATCCTTAAACGCCTGTCGATAGCATCAACCACATCTTCATCAACTGAAAACTTTGGAGGCACCTCGCCTTTCAAGGTACAAGTTAGTTTTGATATTCTTGTATTTGAAGGACAGATAGATGCAAAAGCCCTAGAAAAATGGTTAACTCTGCTAGAAGGTTATTTCTCTTTTCATAATTTTTCGGACAAAGAAAAGACCACCTTTTCACTCCATAAATATCTCCCTCATGTCAAACATTGGTGGGAAACTTACTGGGAGCAAAGTTCCACAGAGGATTCTAGAATATATGGGATCGATCCCACTTGGGATTCTTTTGTGGATGCGGTAAAGGAATAGTATTACCTTGTTAGAAACTATGAGGACCAATACATGAGATGGAACACACTACGGCAAGAGAAGGGCCAAGAAATTCATTAGTTCACCAATACCTTCCATACCTTGCGCACCAAGTTGGGTATCAAAGAATCTGAGTGACATTTGGTTCTGAAATAGTGTGGGGCTCTACACAGATACATCCAGATTGAAATGGATTTTCTAGACATCTCATCACTCGGTGATGCTTATCGATATGCTATTAAAATTGAGAAGAAATTTTAGCACCAGAACAAACGGGAATTCAGGTATGCAAATACGCAACAACCAAAGTATGAAAAAGAAGGCCCTAACAAACAGTCTCCTGAAAACCATTCCAAGACACAGGAAAAGAAGGGTCACGAGAAGACAAAGAAGGACACCGAAAAATGGTGCGAGTTCCACAAAAGCCCCTGGCACAATACCGATGAATGTCACTCAAAACAGTCATTGGTCGGCGAGATCAAAGACAAAGAGGCAAACCCTGATTCAGAATCTGATCTGAAAATAATGGTAAAGGACAGATCATTGACGCGGACCCTACTGCTATTGTTGCGACTATGGCAATTCAACCAGAAGAACCAACAGATTCTGAAGGGGAGCACCTTTTTCATTCACAGATGTAGGTGAAGGGGACCCCACTGCATTTTATTGTTGATAGTGGAAGCCAGAAGAACCTCATCTCAGCAGAGGTCGTCAAATAGTTGGGATTATTGACAACACCACACCCATAGCCATACAACATCAGGTGGCTTCACCAAGGATGAGATCTCTATGTCAACCAACAATGTCGATTTTCATACAGCATCCAACCCTTCAAGGATGAGTTATTATGTCATGTTTTCATACTGGATGTCTGTGATGTTCTCTTGGGCCAACCATATATGTGGAAGCACCATGTCATTTATGAGTCTCGACCCCACAGTGTCATTGTTTCTCTGGGGAGGTCATCTCTACAGAATACATGAGGTAGTTCCAACTAATTTTCCACCTAAAAAGTATCGCAAGGTAGTATCTCATACTGCAAAATTTAGCTTCTTCAGAATCTTTCCAAAAGGAGAATAGAAGGACACTGCAACCACTACAGCCTCTCCCCCAACAAATTCTATCAAACAAAAGAAAGTAAAAAAGGTTGCAGAAAAGCGCAAATATTCCTTCTGTTCATCTTCCTCTCATGTATCCTGACTTGTTGAACGACCTCAGCCTCAACAGGTTCGTGACAAACTTTCACAAACTAAGTAGCGCGACATCTCCATCAAGGCAAGCAACTCACCAAGATACAAATTTAAAAAATTCTTTTCCCTCTCCCTCGAGAACTCAACACAATGGATACCATTTATTCTTAAGGAAGGAGGATTGATCTAGGTTCATATCAGTGGCCACCCACCTTTTCCAACTGGATCAAAACAGTTTTCTGACAATTTTGGCAATTTACTAGTTTTAGTGTTTTTAAACTTCCGGGGCCATCTTGAGGGACAAAATGAAGGTTTTTCGAGATGGAGGTCCTCAATGATAGCCAAAGGCATGATTGAGCCCCCAAAATGAATCTCCTTGACAATAACTTTCCAACTAGCTATCACACGCCTAAAATGGAGATCGTATGCAAACGTTATGACCCCAGGAAGTTGATGTACTCACTTACCCAAATGGGGCCCCATGACTTTTGGCACTTCATATCCTAGGGTTAGGTTATTGGATGTATAGGGTTTTTGGAATTCCTGTTTATTTTAAAAATGCCTTCAGAGCCTCATTGTAACCATCTTCTTGTGAATGCGAGTAGTCGTCACATCTCTTCTTAGAGAGAAGCTGCCACCATTCTAGCGAGTCTTTCACTCTGTATTTTTGCAGTCTCTGTACATTTCTTTAATTTATAGAAATCGCATATTACTGTATCTCTATGCTTATGGTTGCATCTCTTATATATTTATGTTATATTATTGTATATACGCGATATCTCTATGCATTTCTTTATTATATCACCGCTCTCATTTCGTGCCAAAAATAATTCGGATCAGTGGTATCAGAGCAGGCTACTCTTGATTGTTTTTTTAGTGCATGTCCCCGACGAGGTATGAGTATAGAAAGTTGGGTCTCAATCTTGTATCTCTTGAAGACAATCACTCTCACACACCCAAGAAACCCTCAATGGAGGAAGAAAAGAAAAATGACGAAGTAGACGATCCTATAAATTTGTTGCTTGAACAAGCTCTTACATGACAGAGGGACGAAATGTTGGAGAATTTTTCCCACATCCTTAAACGCCTGCCGATAGAATCAGGCACATCTTCATCAAGCAGGCACTTTGGAGGCACTTCGCCTTTCAAGGTACAAGTTAGTTTTGATATTCCTGTATTTGAAGGATAGATAGATGCAGAATCCCTAGAAAAATGGTTAACTCTACTTGAAGGATATTTCGTTGTTCACAATTTTCCCGACAAAGAAAAGATCACCTTCACACTCCTTAAATCTCTCCCTCATGTCAAACATTGGTGGGAAACTTACTAGGAGAAAAGTTCCACAAAGGATTCTGGCGTATATGGGGTCGATCCCACTTGGGATTTTTTTGTGGATACGGTAAAGGAACAATATTACCCTGTTGGAAACTATGAGGACCAGTACATGAGATGGACCACACTACGGCAAGAGAAGGGCCAAGAAGTTCTGGAGTTCACCAATACCTTCCATACCTTGTGCACCAAGTTGGGTATCAAAGACTCCGAGCGAGATTTGGTTCTGAAATATCGTGGGGCTCTACACAGATACATCCAGACTGAATTGGATTGTCTAGACATCTCATCACTCGGTGTTGCTTGTCAATATGTTGTTAAAATTGAGCAGAAATTTAGGAACCTTAACAAACGAGAATTCGGGTATGGAAATCCGCAACAACCAAAGTATGACAAAGATGGACCTAACAAACAGTCTCCCTAAAACTAGTCTAAGACACAGTAAAAGAAGGGTCACAGGAAAAAAATAAGGACACCAAAAAATGGTGTGAGTTCCACAAAATCGCCTAGAAAAACACCGATGAATGTCACTCAAAACATTCATTGGTGGTTGAGATCAAAGACAAAGAGCCAAAACCTGATTTTGAATCTGATTCTGAAAATAATGGTAAAGGACAGATCATTGACGCGTACCCCACTGTTATTGTCACGACCGTAGTAATTCAACCAGAAGAACCAATAGATCCTGAAGAAGGGGAGTGCCTTTTTCATTCATAGATGTGGGTGAAGGGGACCCCGCTGCATTTTATTGTTGATATCGAAAGCTAGAAGAACCTCATCTCAGTAGAGGTCATCAAACAATTGGGATTATCGACAACACCACACCCGCAACCATACAACATCGGGTGGCTTTGCCAAGGACAAGATCTTCGCATCAGCCAACAATGTCTATTGTCATACGACATCCAACCCTTCAAGGATGAGGTATTATGTGATGTTGCCCCACTATATGTCTATGATGTTATCTTGGTCCAACCATATATGTCCAAGCGCCATGTTGTTTATGAGTCTTGACCCCGTAGTGGCATTGTTTCTCTAGGGGGTCATCTCTACAGAATACTAGAGGTAGTTCCAACTACTATTCCAATTAAAAAATGCTGCAAGGTAGTATCGCATACTACAAAATTTATGTTCTTCACAATCTGTTCAAAAGGAGAACAAAAGGACAATGCAACCACTACAGCCTCACCCCAAGCACATTCTATCAAATAGAAGCAAGTCGACAAGGTTGCTGCAAAGTGCAAAGATTCATTCTGCGCATTGTCCTCTCATGTAGCCCGACTTGTTGAACGGTCTCAACCCCAAGAAACCCTCAATGATGGAAGAAAAAAAAAATGATAGACCAGACGATCCTATCAATCTATTTCTTAAGCAAGCTCTCACACGACAAAGCAATGAAATGATGGAGAATTTTTCCCACATTATTAAATGTCTGTCGATGGCATTAGGTGCATCTTCATCTAGTGGCCACTTTGGAGGCATCTCGCCTTTCAAGATACAAGTTAGTTTTTATATTTCTGTATTTGAAGGACAGATAGATACAAAAGCCCTAGAAAAATGGTTAACTCTGCTAAAAGGTCATTTCTCTGTTCACAATTTTTCCGACAAAGAAAAGATCACCTTCACACTCCTTAAAGCTCTCCCTCATGTCAAATATTGGTGGGAAACTTATTAGGATCAAAGTTCCACAGAGGAGTCTAGAATATATGGGGCCGATCCCACTTAGGAATTTTTTGTGGATGCGGTAAAGGAACAATATTATCCTATTGGCAACTATGAGGACCAGTACATGACATGGACCACACTGTGGTAAGAGAAGGGCTAAGCAGTTCCGGAGTTCACCAATACCTTCCATACCTTGCGTACCAAGATGGGTATCAAATATTCCGAAAAACATTTTGTTCTGAAATACCATGAGGCTCTACACAGATACATCTAGACTAAAACAAGTTTTCTGGACATCTCATCACTCGGTGCTACTTATCGATATGTTGTTAAAATTGAGCAGAAATTTAAGCACCAGAACAAATGGGAATTCAGGTATGAAAATCTGCAACAACCAAAGTATGAAAAATATGGCCCTAACAAACAGTCTCTCGAAAACCAGTCTAAGACACAAGAAAAGAAGGGTCATGGGAAGACAAAGAAGGACACCAGAAAATGGTGCGAGTTCCACAAACGCCCCTGGCACAACACCGATGAATGCCGCTCAAAATAGTCATTGGTGTTCGAGATCAAAGACAAAGAGTTGAACCCTGATTTAGAATCTGATTCTGAAAATAATGGTAAAGGACAGATCATTGATGCAGACACCATTGCTATTGTCGTGACCGCAACAATTCAAATAGAAGAACTAATAGATCCTGAAGAAGGGGAGAACCTTTTTCATTCACAGATGTGGGTGAATGGGACCCTGTTGCATTTTATTGTTGATAGTGGAAGCCAGAAGAACCTCATCTCAGCAGAGGTTGTCAAACAGTTCTGATTGTCGACAACACCACACCCACAACCATACAATATCGGGTGGCTTTGACAAGGAAAAGATCTTCGTGTCAGCCAATAATTTCGATTGTCATATGGCATCCAACCCTTCAAGGATGATGTATTATGTCTTGTTGCCCCACTGGATGTTTGTGATGTTCTCTTGTGCCAACCATATATGTGGAAGCGCCATGTTGTTTATGAGTCTCAACCCCGTAGTGTCATTGCTTCTCTGGGGGATCATCTCTACAGAATACCATAGGTAGTTACAACTACTATTCCACCTAAAAGGTGCCGCAAGGTAGTATCTCATACTATAAAATTTAGCTTCTTCACAATCTTCTCAAAAGGAGAATAAAAGGACATTGCAACCACTACAGCCTTGCCCCAAGCACCTTATATCAAACAGAAGCAAGTTGAAAAGGTTGCAAAAAAGTGTAAAGATTCCTTCTGTGCATCATCCTCTCATGTAGCCCAACTTTTTGAATGGCCTGAGCCTCAATAGGTTCATGACAAACTTCCACAAACTGAGCAGTGTGATGTCTCCAGCAAGGCAAGCAGCTCACCAAGATATAGATTTAGAAAATGCTTTTCCCTCTCCCCCGAGAACTCAACGCAATGGATACCATTTCTTCCTAAGGAGGGAGGATTGATCCAGGTGGATATCGATGGCCACCCACCTTTTCTGACTAGCTCAAACCAATTTTCTGACAATTTTGGCAATTTACTAGTTTTAGGAGTTTTTAACTTCCAGGGCCATTTTGAGGGCCCAAATGAAGATTTTTCGAGATATAGGTCCTAAATGATATCCAAATGAATGATTGAGACCCCAAAATGAATCACCTCGACAATACATTTCCAACGAGCTATCACATGCCTAAAACAGAGATCGAATGCAAACGTTACGACCCCGAGAAGTTGATGTACTCACTTACCCAAATAGGGCCCACATGACTTTTGGTGGTTCATCTCCTAAAGTTAGGTTTTTGGATGTCTAGGGTTTTTGGAATTCCTGTTTATTGTAAAAATGACTTCAAAGCCTCATTGTAACCATCTTCTTGCGAATGCGAGTAGCCATCACATCTCTTCTCAGAGATAAGCTGCCACCATTCTAGCTTGTCTTTCACTCTGTATTTTTACAGTCTCTGTACATTTCTTTCATTTATAGAAATCACGTATTACTATATCTCTATGTTTATGGTTGCATCTCTCATATATTTGTGTTATATTATTGGATATACGCGATATCTCTGTGCATTTCTTTATTATATCTCCGCTCTCATTTCGTGTCGAAAATAATCTGGATTAGTGGTATCAGAGTAGGTTGCTCTTGATTGTTTTTTCAGTGCATGTCCTCGACGAGGTACGAGTAAATAAATTTGGGTCTCGATATTGTATCTCTTGAAGACAATCTCTCTCACACACCCAAGAAACCCTCAATGGTAGAAGAAGAGAAAAACGATGGACCAGACGATCTTATCAATCTGTTGCTTGAGCAAGCTCTCACGCGACAGAGAACGAAATGATGGAGAATTTTTCCCACATCCTTAAACACCTGTCAATAGCATTAGGAACATCTTCATCAAGCGGACACTTTGGAGGCACCTCTCCTTTCAAGGCACAAGTTAGTTTTGATATTCATGTATTTGAAGGAAAGATAGATGCAAAAGCCATAGAAAAATGGTTAACTCTGCTAGAAGGTTATTTCTCTATTCACAATTTTTTCAACAAAGAAAAGATCACCTTGTCACTTTTTAAAGCTCTCCCTCATGTCAAATATTGGTGGGAAACTTACTGGGAGAAAAGTTCCACAGTTGAGTCTGGAATATATGGGGCCGATCCAGGTGGGTATCGGTGGCCAGCCACCTTTTCCGACTAGCTCAAAACAGATAAGGTGGCCACGCACCTTTAAACACTTCATATAGAGATAAGATACCACCATTCTAGTGAGTCTTTCACTCTATATTTTTACAGTCTCTGTACATTTATTTCATTTATAGAAATCGAATATTAGTGTATCTCTGTGTTTATGGTTGCATCTCTGATATATTTATGTTATATTATTGGATATACACGATATCTCTGTGCATTTATTTATTATATCTCTGCTCTCATTTCATGCCGAAAATAATCTGGATCAGTGGTATCAGAGCAGGATGCTCTTGATTGTTTTTTAAGTTCATGTCCCCGACAAGGTCTGAGTATAGAAAGTTGGGTCTCAAGATTATCTCTCTTGAATACAATCTCTCTCGCACACCCAAGAAACCCTCAATGGTGGAAGAAAAGAAAAACGAGGAAGCAGACGATCATATCAATCTGTTGCTTGAGCAAGCTCTCACGCAACAGAGGGACGAAATGATGGAGGATTTTTCCCACATCCTTAAATTCCCGTTGATAGCATCAGGTGCATCTTCATCAAGCAACAACTTTGGAGACACCTTGCCTTTCAAGGTACAAGTTAGATTTGATAGTCCTGTATTTGAAGGACATATAGATGCAGAAGACCTAGAAAAATGGTTAACTCTACTAGAAGGTTATTTCTCTGTTCACAATTTTTCAGACAAAGAAAATATCACCTTCGCACTCCTTAAAGCTCTCCCTCATGTCAAACATTGGTGGGAAACTTACTAGGATCAAAGTTCCACAGAGGAGTCTGGAATATATGGCGTCGATCCCACTTGGGATTTTTTTGTGGATGCGGTAAAGGAACAGTATTACCCTGTTGGAAACTATGAGGACCAGTACATGAGATGGACCACACTGCGGCAAGAGAAGGGCCAAGAAATTTTGGAGTTCACCAAAACCTTCCATACCTTGCGCACCAAGCTGGGTATCAAAAACTCCGAGGGAGATTTGGTTCTGAAATACCGTGGGCCTCTACACAGATACATCCTGACTAAAATGGATTTTCTGGACATCTCATCACTCTATGTTGCTTATTGATATGCTATTAAAATTGAGCAACAAATGAAGCACCTGAACAAACGAGAATTTGGGTATGAAAATTTGCAAAAACCAAAGTATGACAAAGACAACCCTAACAAACAGTCTCCCGAAAACTAGTCCAAGACACAGGAAAAAAAGGGTCATGGTGCGAGTTCCAAAAAATCCCTTGGCAAAACACCGATGAATGTCGCTCAAAATAGTCATTGGTGCCCAAGATCAAAGACAAAGAGAGGAACCCTGATTCAGAATCTGATTTCGAAAATAATGGTAATAGAAAGATCATTGACGTGGACCCCACTACTATTGTTGTGACCGCAACAATTCAACTAGAAGAACCAACAGATCCTGAAGAAGGGGAGATCCTTTTTCATTCATAGATGTGGATGAATGGGACCCCACTACATTTTATTGTTGATAGAAGAAGCCAGAAAAACCTCATCTCAGCAGAGGTCGTCAAACAGTTGGGATTGTCGACAACACCACACCCGTAGCCATACAACATAGGGTGGCTTCAGCAAGGATGAAATCTCTATGTCAGCCAACAATGTCGATTGTCATACGGCATCCAACCCTTCAAGGATCAATTATTATGTGATGTTTCCCCATAGGATGTCTATGATGTTCTCTTGGGCCAACCATACATGTGGAAGCGCAATGTTGTTTATGAGTCTCGACCCCGCAATGTCATTGTTTCTCTGGGGGGTCATATCTATAGAATACCAGAGGTAGTTCCAACTACTGTTCCAGCTAAAAAGTGCCGCAAGATAGTATCTCATACTACAAAATTTATCTTCTTCACAATCTGTTTAAAAGGAGAACAGAAGGAAACTGCAACCACTACAGCCTCGCCCCAAGCACCTTCTATCAAACAGAAGCAATTCGACAAGGTTGCAACAAAGCACAAAGATTCCTTCTGCACATCGTCCTCTCATGTAGCCCGACTTGTTGAACGGGCTCAGCCTCAACAGGTTCGTGACAAACTTCCACAAACTAAGAAGCACAACGTCTCCAGCAAGGCAAGCAACTCACTAAGATATAGATTCAGCAAATGCTTTTCCCTTTCCCATGGGTGTTAGCGATAAAAAACGCACTGGCATTTTTGAAAGAACGATGAATAATATTGTTGGGAAATTTTTCATAGCTTCCCAAGATCAGAATGCAGATTTGAAAGCACCATTGGAAATCTTAGGATTTGTAGATTTCAATCAACTATTTAAGCATGCAAAACGGACTCTCCATGACTGAGAAATTTGATTTTGAAAAAATCTGCGCTTTCACCAGCGCAGAAGGCATAATTATAACTAGTTAGCTAGTGAAAGCTCCACCTTTCACCAGCTAAGGAGCGGATTTTTGGGTAAATTAGCTGGTGAAAGCCTGCCACGGCCCGAAAAGCCAAATTTTCTCCCAGATCAAGATTTTTTGGGTTTGAATGGTTTGAAATCTTCTTCAATAAGCCGATTATGAATTATCAAATCAAAATCTGAAGGCCATTCTTGGGGATGGAAGTCAAAAGGGAATTTTTTGACTAGATTTGGTCATTTTCAAGGGAAAAATGATAGGGATCAAATGACACATCACCCAATTCGAATTTTATCTTTGGAGGACCAAATCAAACAACCTCGGGAGGCTAAAACTGCACTTCATCAGCAATATACTATTTTTAGAGATCATTAAATAGGACCTTTCCTATTTTGTTTTGATTTTCCATTCTAGATCCATTTTATAGGATCTCATCCTACACTTGTTCTATCTGTTTTGATTTGACTATTTTTAGTAAATTTGATCCATATTTCAAGGATCTAGATTTCATCTTGTAAGGCTATAAAGCCAAAGACATTTGGAGCACTAAGGTGTTCAATTCTGGAGACACTTTTTGGCATATGTACTAAGACTCTTATCTTGATATGAATGACAGTTTTCTTTTGCTACCATTGTCAGATTTTCTCATGTGTTACATTGCTCTGTAATTTGATTCAATTTAGCTCAACTATTAAGAACTGACATCTTCTTATTTAGCTCATAAATTTGAATTGAATGATCTCTTGCTATCTTGTATGACCCTGCATGTTAATGTACTTGGTTATCTAGAATAATGTTCTTCATATCCCATTTCAATTATTGTATCTGATTATTGGTTTCTAAAATCACTGGCTCATTTGGATGCATGATAATTTGTTCTTCTCATTAAGCCCTTGAGTTATCCCATTGATCCACACTTTCATTATTCATGATTTATTAAGTTACCAAGCATTCTTAGCCTACAACCCTAAGGAGTTCCTTGGAGTGATAACATAGGGAACTCAACGCAATGGAGACCATTGCTTCCTAAGGATGGAGGATTGATCCAGGTGAATATCAGTGCCAACCACCTTTTTCGACTGGCTCGAAACTTTTTTCTGGCAATTTTGTCAATTTACTAGTTTTTAGCATATTTTAACTTTCGGGGCCATTTTAAGGGCCCAAATGAAGATTTTTTGAGATAGAGGTCCTCAATGATAGCTGAAGGCATGATTGAGCCCCCAAAATGAATCAAATCGACAATACATTTCCAATGAGCTATCACAGGCCTAAAACAAAGATCGTATGCAAATGTTACGACCCCGGGAAGTTGATGTACTCACTTACCCAAGCAGGGCCCACATGAATTTTAGCGCTTCATCTCCTAGGGTTATGTTTTTGGATGTCTAGGGTTTTTGGAATTCCTTTTTATTGTAAAAAGGCCTTCAGAGCCTCATTGTAACCATCTTCTTGCGAATGCGAGTAGCTGTCACATCTCTTCTCAGAGATAAGCTACCACCATTCTAGCGAGTCTTTCACTCTATATTTTTACAGTCTCTGTACATTTCTTTCATTAATATAAATCATGTATTATTGTATCTCTGTGTTTATGGTTGCATCTCTGATATATTTATGTTATATTATTGGATATACGCAATATCTCTGTGCATTTCTTTATTATATCTCCGCTCTCATTGCATGCCGAAAATAATACAGATCACTTTCATAGGACTAAAGACAAGTGTACTGGTAATACTCCTGAATACCTCAAATGGATTCGATATTCACGAAGCACTGAGACCAAATGAACGAGTAACACACTCAAGAAAATCCCCCAATATACGCTCTTTCCACTATGATTGGCCAATATTTGGAGTGGTAATATTCATTGTTCTTCCACACATGACCTCGTGTTTAGCCCCTGTGTTAGAGGGGGTTCCCAACTATGCCTATACGACAATTGGATTTTTTCCTTCTTTAGTGTTCTACAATCTCGTGTAGTAGTCTTGGACAATTTACTCACTTTTCCTAGTCCAAAGGCTCTACCTCTAAGCTAATGTTGTTGTACTAAAAACAAAAATATTTAGTTAATTTTATTAGTGTGTTGGTTGATTTTAATAATTTTTTTACCTAGAAGGGTGTACAAAGGTGAAACTAATGATGTGATGACTTGACTCCAAAATGATGCAGAAAGAATGAAATGCAAATATTTTTCTTTCAATGAATCCTATCTACGGGAAGGAGAAAAGATCTTTTTCTTCTTAACGGAAATAAACACCCAAAACATGCAACTTTCACTTTTATTTTTTCAAATGGAAAAAAATGAAATGCCAAGCTATTGATTTAATGTTCACGAAATCCCAAACAAAAAAAAGCTCTTCCAATTATGTACCATGAAAGTAGGATGGGAATTTTTTGTTTTCTTGTTTCTGAATCACATGAAAACACAAAAGAGACACTTCTTTTTCTTTTTCTTTTAATAAAAATGAAAGTATTAAATTACACTTTGCAAAGAACTCAAAAGCAAATGAAGGTGGAGAAAACAAGCACCCAAGGAATAAAAGATTCAAACACAAGAATGTCGTCAACGTAAAACTCAAGCTTTCAATGGTAGAAAAAGGTTTTCAAATAAATTGAAAAATATTGCACTCTAAGATGAGATGCAAATCAGGAGAGTTGGCTTTGTTTAAACAATGGAAGAAAATCTAAAAGATTTTTAAAAAGAAATAAACTCTCTTCAAAAAAGTACCATCAACACAAAAAGTCTAGGGGAATGAGATTAGATGACCTAAACCGTACCCACAAAAGAAAAAAGGGATTTTAATCAAATAAATGAAATGACACACAAAATGAAAGATATTAAAATGAATTTGAAAAATGTTGTAGCAATAACTGTTGGGAGAGATCTGAGAAAGATCTAAAAAGGTGGAAGAAAGGCAAGACATGGATATGGGATTTGTTTGAAGGATACCCCTTGAAAAAATGGCTTTTAGAGCATGGTCGCACCCTATTAATGACCACAAGGAAACCAAAAAGCGTTGGTCGCTCCTTGTAGAGGACTAGAGGGCAACCATAATGAACTGGTCACTCCTAGCAGTGTAATTCTCAGAGTGGTCGCTCCTTGCAGTGGAAAAACTCGCGACCAAAAGGGTTTGGTTTCTCCCTGCAATGGAGAAACTAGCTACCAAAAGGGTTTAGTCGCTCTATGGGCACGAATAAACTACGACTGTGATCGTGCAAGTGTGAGAACTAATAGATCTAAGATAAACCTACCAGATATGGGTCTGAAAACTTCCCAATATCCCCAGAAAAGACTTACTGATATAATGAAAACAAAAATCAAAGATTAAAACAGGAAAATATATTGAGAATATGAATTCAAAAGTTGAGGAAGAAACTGACTAAACAACAATGACTTCCCCAGTGGAGTCGTCAGCCTGTTGTTTTTTAGTCTGTATAATTCAAATGCCCTAAGGTTTTTCCAGGGTGGTGAATCCATTTATGCATTCAAAAATGAAATTTAAACAACGGAAAATGGTCATTTCACCAAGATCTGTTTGACTGAATTCTAGTGAAAAAGTTTGAAAGGTCGAATGTTTAGACAATGCCTATTAAATATGCAACTCCTATTGGACTCTTACTACAAGATTTTTAGTTGCTACAAATTTGTTAGCGCTTTTTTTAAGTCACATTTTTTTAATATCCATTTATCATTTTATTATTAATTATTTAATATATGCAAGGAACACTTAATAGGAGTTAAAATGTACAACTTTGACAATTTTGTAACAAATAATCGTTTCTAAGCATTGAACCATAAAAAAAATTTAACATCATTGGACCATTAATAAAAAATTAATAGCATTGGACCATAAAAATTTTAACATTAAGAGATAAATATCGAACATAATGTGTTCAAAGTTATTATGTTTTACCAAAAAGATGGAAGGAAATAAAAGCCAGTGTTATAACTATCTCTTTCTCTTCTTCTGTAATTAATGATAAAAAAATAATTTTTTAAAAGAATTAAAAATATACGAGTACATAAATAAAATCAAATACGTCTAAATTGAATTACATTACATTATACACTTTCCTTTCTTAATGGGGGATTTTCACTTTGAAAATATTATTTTATGAACCTGTTATCACAAAAATGCATACGAAGAATAAGCTAATCTTATATTAAAAGAAATTATTTTCCCATTATAAATCTGATAAATATCAGTAGATTTGATTAGAGTGCAGAATGAAAACTATGACACGAAACATGAAAAATATGGTAGATCTAAGATAGCCAAGAAATACGGTTGTCGGTTTGGTTGCGAATACTAGTAGTGCAAAAGTGGAATCAGAGTACTAGTAGGACCATACATAGGTTGGGATGGAATGTTAAAACATGATGGTCTATCCATATATGGTTGAGTGGCTTGGGGATTTGGGAACATGGAGTTCATCGATTGAGTGGGAAAAGATTGTTTCCAAGGGATTCCTGCCAGATTGGGTTGACCCCATGGAGTATTTGGCACTCCTCGATATGGTAAACAACTACAAAGATCTGTAGGGTTTGTCAAAAGATTATACCCCCAAGGGTGAGGTGGGTTTCTAGTGTGGGATTGTCCCTGAAATCGTTGTTGACCTCTAGTTGGTTGCTTCCTAATTGGCGGTTGACCCCAAATAGGTTGTTTCCCCCCAGTTGGTTGTTGGCTCCAAGTAGGTTGTTTTTTCCAAGGTCATTATTGTTTTATAGATGAAGGTTTCCCTGCATGTTTTTGTTGTCCCGAGACCAAATATTGTCCCACAGTCAAAGGTTTCCCTCCAACCAGAACTTGACCTGCAACTGAAGGTTTCCCCTGGTTGGAAACTGACCCATAGTTGAAGGCTTCCCTCTAGCAGGGTACTGGACTATAGACGAAGGTGATCCTCCAACTATAATGTGCCCCCCAGGTGTATGTGGAACATTTTGTGGAACTGTCATTGGGTTAACACCTTGATTGGGTGGAGGACAAATGAAGCTACGTGTCACAGGACCTAAGGTAGCAGTATTGTTGGCCACTAGACTAGATAGAGTCCATAAAGGATGACCAAGTAATGTGCTTGGTGTATGCAAGTGTGCAACTAGAGATGCAGGAAGAGAATTTGCACTCACCAACTATTGAATCGGGGTAACAAGGGTCAACGACATTTCCTACAAAGAAGAAGCACTAACAATGGTAATATGTGTCAGGGAAACTATCTTAGGATCAAGTGGGGGGTTCACTATTCCATATGTATAGTTATACGTTGATGCATGCATGCCAGAAGATTCCCTATTGTACATATCGAGTGGAAAATGGTAAGAAGAAAAGGAATCATGATAGATCGTTGATGGAAAATTAATGAGTGGTTGACCAAAAGGGCCAGTCAAAGGTGAATTTGTTGAAGAGGGAAAACCTTCTTCCATGGTTTCAACCACTCCTTCAGGCTGGTCACTCGGGGGAGCTATGCTCCCGATTTCATAAGCAACCCTTTCATGAATAGTTCCTTCGTTAGAAGGGTTATGTGGAAGATTATGTTCTTTGGGATCAAACCCTTGTATTCTCTAAGATATTCAGAAACCTTTTTCGGCCACGATGAAAGTATAATAGATGTAACGATCCCTAAGGCCAACTACGGATGCCGAAAGAACACACCCCTAAGGAACAATCTACAAGTAATCAACCAAACAACATTAGACAGAAGGATCTTCCGAAGATGAGATGTTAATCCATCAGCAAAGATATGAGAAGCAGTTACCCCGACCTCCATGTAACATCCCTTCTCAATGCAAGCAACCCTTGTTTTGCGAGATCACCTTCCAAGGGTACTGAAAGTGTGATACAATGTCTGCCCCAGGTACTATGGGAATCCCCCCACATTCACCTCTGTAGATACCTAGGAAAGTTCATTAGGGTTACCAACTCGCAATTGGCCTCTGGACGGGTACATTCAACAGTCGGGATTGAACGTATGGGTAGGATAACAAAGTCTGAATCTATTCCATAGGAATGAAGACAAGTGGACCAATAATACTTCTAAGGACCTTGAATGGATTCGATATTCACAAAGAACTGAGACTAAATGAACCAATAACACTCAAGAAAAACCCCCAATATACGCTCGTTCCACTACGATTGGTCAATCTATGGAAGGGTAATCTTCATTGTTATTCCACATGTAACCTCGTGTTTATCCCCTATGTTAGAGGGGGTTCCCAACTATGCCTATACGAAAGTTTTATTTTTTTCCTCTTTAGTGTTCTATAGTCTTGTGTAGTAGTCTTGGACAATTTACTCACTTTTCCTAGCCCAAAGGATCTATCTCTAAGCTAATGTTGTTGTACTAAAAACAAAAATGTTTAGTTAATTTTATTAGCGTGTTGGTTGATTTTAATAGTCGTTTTTACTTAGCAGGGTGTACAAAGGTGAAACTAATGATCTGATGACTTGACTCCAAAATGATGCAAAAATAATAAAATGCAAATATTTTTCTTTCAATGAATCCTATCTACAGGAAGGAGAAAATACATTTTTCTTCTTAATGGAAATAAACACCCATAAACATGCAACTTTCACCTTTCTTTTTTCAAATGGAAAAAAATTGAAATGCCAGGCTATCAATTTAATGTTCACGAAATCCCAAACAAAAACAAGCTCTTTCAATTATGTACCAAGACACTCCAACCATGAAATTAGGATGGGAAATTTGTGTTTTCTTCATTCTAAATCACATGAAAGCTCAAAAGAGACACTTCTTTTTCTTTTTCTTTTAATCAAAATGAAAGTATTCAATGGCACTTTGCAAAGAACGCAAAAGCGAATGAAGGTTGAGAAAACCAGCACCCAAGGAATAAAAGATTCAAACACAAGAATGTCGTCAATGCAAAACTCAAGCTTTCAATGGTAGAAAAAAGTTTTCGAATAACTTGAAAAAAGATTTCACTCTAAGATGAGATGCAAATCAAGAGAGTTGGCTTTGTTTAAACAATGGAAACAAATCCAAAATATTTTTAAAAACAAATGAACTCTCTTCACAAAAGTACCATCAACACTAAAAGTTTGTGGGAATGAGATTAGATGACCTAAACCATACCCACAAAAGAAAAAAGTGTTGTTAATTAAATAAACGAAATGACACACAAAATGAAATATTTTAAAATGACTTTGAAAAATGTTGTATAATTATTGGGACAAATGTGAGAAATATCTAAAATGGTAGAAGAAAGGAAAGACATGGATATGGGCTTTGTTTGAAGGATACCCCTTGAAAAAATGGCTTTTAGAGCATGGTCTCACCCTATTAATGACCACAAGGAGACCACAAAGCACTGGTCGCTCCTTGTAGAGGACTAGAGGGCGACCACAATGAACTGGTTGCTCCTAGCAGTGTAATTCTCAGTGTGGTCGCTCCATATAGTGGAAAAAGTCACGACCAAAAGGGTCTGGTCGCTCCTTGCAATGGAGAAACTAGCTACCAAAAGGGTATGGTCGCTCTATGGGCATGAATAACCCGCGATCATGATCGTGCAAGTGCAAGAACTAATAGATCTAAGATAGATATATCAGATATGGGTCTGAAAACTTCCCAATGGCCCCAAAAAAGACTTATTGATAGAATGAAAAAAAAAAATCAAAGCTTAAAACAGGCAAAGATCTTGAGAATATGAATTCAAAAGTTAAGGAAGAAACTGACTAAACAACAATGACTTCCCCAGTGGGGTCATCAGTCTGTTGTTTTTTAGTTTGTATAATTCGAATGCCCTGAGGATTTTTCAGGGTAGTGAATCCATATATGCTTTCAAAAATGCAATTTAAACAACAGAACATGGTCATTTCACAAAGATCTACTTCACTGAATTCCGATGAAAAAGTTCAAATAATCGAATATTTAGACAATTCCTATTAAATATGCAACTCCTATTAGACTCTTACTACAACATTTTTTTAGTTGCTACAAATTTCTTAGGACTTTGTTTAAGTCACATTTTCTTAATATCCATTTATCATTTTATTTTCATTATTTAATATATGTTGCAAGTAACGCTTAATAAGAATAAAAATGCACAACTATGACAATTTTGTAACAATTAATCATTAGCATTAAACCATAAAAAAAAAATTAAAGCATTGAACCATTAAAAAAAAAAATCAACAACATTGGACTATTAAAAAAAAATTAATATCATTGGACCATAAAATTTTTAACGTTAAGAGATAAATATGGAACATATTGTGTTCAAAGTTATTTATTATATTTATATATAATATATCTATTCTATAATATGTTTGACCAAAAAGATGGAAGGAGAGAAGAGCCACTAGTATAAATCTCTCTTCTAATTAATGATAATTAACTATATTATTAAAAGAATTAAAAAAAATAGGAGTATATAAATCAAATCAAATATGTTTTAATTGAATTACTCTATAATTATATTATAGGGTTGTTTTGGGGTTTTTTTATTTTGAAATTCTAAATATATTTAATAATTTTTTAATCATAAATTTCAATTTTATGGTTATCAATTGAAGATATTAACATATTCTTAATATTACTTCTAAATCACTAAACCCTATATTCATAATTTTCTAGTATTTTTAAAAGCTTCTATTAATCATTTTACTTTTTAACATTTACTTAATATGATTAAGAAATAACTGTATGACCATCTAATTGCCAAATTCAAATGATTAACAAATTTAATTGAAATTATAAATTTACTTCACTATTTACTTTTTATCCTTTTAGAGTATTACATTTACATTTATGCCACATTTACATTTACATTTACATTTACATTTACATTTATGCCACATTTACATTTACATTTATCCTTTTACAGTATTACATATACATTTATGCAATGTATAGAATGAGTAATAAACTATCACAGTGGCAAACTCGTGGCTGTTGAACTCTAAAGGCTTCTGCTGTTAAAATTTTCAAAGTAGTAAAAATCTGGTGTGTAATTAAAGAAAACACTAATTGACATTATGTTCATGAAAATTTCTGGTTTACTAAATAATCAAAGGAATTTACATTATGAAAGAAAGTTATGAATATGAGATTTTCTTCATTGATTTGGAAAGACAAAAAAAAATATGCTAGCATTTTTAATTGATAACCATAGAATTGAAATTTGTGATTAAAAAATGAATAAATATGCCTATTTCCAATAAATGTACCTTTAATACTAATAACAACTACTAAATCACATAAAAGGAGTATTGGTCCCAAAATATTCATAACTAGCATACCTCCCAAACTAAGGTGGAAAGCATATTCTCAAAAAAAAAATAACATAACATAATATAATTAGGAGATCATATAAAATAACATAATTATAATTAGAAGATCACATGTTCAAATCTCCAAGAAATCAAGAGATAAGGGTCAAGAGATAAGATAATGTAAGATAGAGTATACCAATTTGATGTCTAATTTGACAATAACCTAAATTAATATTATAATAAATATTTAAAAAACATCAATATTTTTAAAACTATAAAAAAAATTATATTCCAAATAATCATTTATATATTCATATAAATTTAAAATAAATTTTATAAATTATTATTAACAATAAATAAATACATAAATCCATAATGTGCAAGGCAAAGCCTATTATTATTATTGAAGTAGCTACCCATTCATTTGAATGCCTACTGAAGTAGGTACCCATTCATTTGAATGGTATGGAAGTTATTTTAATTAATTGATTTGTGATAAGTGTAAACACGCAACAAATATGGTATGGAAGTTATTGTAATTAATTGATTTGTGGTAAGTGCTAACACGCAACAAATGGAGTATGCATTTACAAAGCAAACTTTTCCTTTATCTTTGTATTGCTTGGATAGTTGACCCAAATGGAGTATGCATTTACAAAGCAAACTTGTCCTTTATCTTTGTATTGCTTGGATAGTTGACCTATTAAAATGACTTATCTTTTAATGAATAAAATTAATTTAGTAAAATTATTATCAAACTATCTTTGTATTGTTGGGATAGTTGACTTTTTTATTTTAATCAAAATTAAATTAATTTAGTAAAATTATTATTAAATTATTTAATATATTAAATATGCAAATATATTAAATATGTTAATGGTTATATTTGAATTATATTTTATTAATAAATCAAAGTTTATTTATTTATTTATTATTTTTATTACATTTATTTATTTATTATTTTTATTAAATTTTTCTATCATAAAAATCATAAAATTTTTAAAAATTCTTGTTTTTAGATATAATGGATGTGTATACAACTTACTCATTTACTTAATTTTAAAATAATTAAGTTACTTTATAAATGCAATTTCAATGTAATTAGCACTAGTTTAAAGAGGTTGTGATGGATATTTAAAACTATAAAAATGATTACTATTAAAAAAATTAATTTAGTAAAATTATTATCAAACTATTTAATTTCAATGTAATTAGCACTAGTTCAAAGGGGTTTTGATGAGATATTTAAAACTATAAAAACGATTATTATTAAAAAAAAAATTAGTAACTTATTATCAAACTATTTAATATATTAAATATGTAAACATATTACATATGTTAATGTTATATTTGAATTATATTTTATTAATAAAAGATTAATTTTTCATATTAATTTTATTTTAAAAATGGTTTTAATATTAAATTTGTTTATTTATTATCTTTTAAAATTTTTATATTATAAAATTCATTTAAAATTTCTAAATTTTTTTTATTAAATTTGTTTATTTATTATTTTTATTAAATTTTTATATCATAAAATTCATT
>JZKD02S2296992.1:421844-434590 GCA_000966675.3 Picea glauca | reverse complement strand
TCTATACCTTTGTTTGTGCAATTGGAAACTCAAAACCCTTTGTTGTGGAAAAATACCATAAATTGTTCTATAGTACAAAGAGGGCAAATTTTGCCTTGGTGCAAATTGCATGGTAGGCTACACTAAAATGCACCCCCAGGTTTGAAAAATGATTCAATTTGAGTGGTTCAAACTGTAAACAAGTTTTTAAGTCATTTTACATAAGCATGTATACTTATTTTTTTATTTGCAGTCATAAAAGACTCTGTTGTGCAAAAATGGGCAAGAGATGCCTAGTAAAACCCTAGAAATGCACAACTTGTTTGTAAAAAGTAAGTCAAGGTTTTATTATATTGTAGATTTGAGTTGTGCAAGTTTTTGGAGGTGTGATTTATCATATTATACTTGATCATGTTTTTAATGTTGCAATTGCAATTTTAAAAACAATTGTTGTGTAAAGGAGGTAAAGTTTGCATTATAAATTGGAAGGTCAAAACTGTACTAAATGACAAAAATTGTCAGAGAGTTGGACAATTGGTTTGGATAGTTGGTTGTCATTGATGTCAACCCTTGGAGAGTGATATTGTATATTGTAGATTGATTTCAACCCTTAGAGATTAGTGTCAACCCTTGAGTATCTTCGATAACACATTTTGGTAGCTCCATAGGTATGGGTAAGGAACCCAAGTTTGATTGAGGAATAATGCAATGAATATTAGTGAATTTGAAAGTGAGACTATTCTAGATGGATAGTACATGTCGTGCCATTTCCGGTGATATGTGTTACACCACGTAGTTCCTCGTGGTTGAGGAGATATGGATTAGTGAAGTTGGAGAACCCTCATGAGTTATCTAGAAGCCCCTAGAAGGTCAAAGAAGTCAAATTATTCTAGAAGCTCCTAGAAGAAGTTTACTAGTGAAAGTGGTTGTAACTAGGAGTTAATCATGAGTTAAGTTGTTGCAAAAACAAAATAATTAAAAATAAATTAGTTGCAACTAGAAGTGGTGAGTTTACTATTTGTGGATGAAGTGGTTTTAAGTGGACAAAGTAGTTAGAAGTGAGTTAGCCCTAAAAGAAGGAAGTTGGGTAAAGTAGTTAGAAGATAACCCCTAGAGGAAGCTACTTGGAGAGTATAAATAAGAGAGCAAGGGTCTCCTATTAGCACCTATTGAGCACATTAAATATCTATTATTTTGTGAAAGGTTTATTGCAGGTACTCATTGATACATCTAAAGTTACAGAAGTTTGAGGTAGCAAAGGAGGGTTGAAGACGAAAGTTTCAGAGTTTCAGAAAAACCCTAGCTTCTCAGGTGTACACAGACTGCAGTGGAGGAAGGCGTGTACATATGTGAGATGCAGTGGAGGAAGGCACATACATACGTGGGATGCAGTGGAGGAAGTCACATACATACATGCGTTGTAGAAGAGGAAGTCACGTACAACTGGAAAAGTCATGAAAACTTGAGTGGATGTGGGTGCCAGGTCCTTGGAGTCTGAAAGCAAGTTCCTAGGAAGGTCTACAATGATCAAGTACATCAGATCTATCTACAAGTTCAAAATGTATGTCATATTCTTATGTGTAGTTGGATATTGTTGTCTACATGAGACATGGTTATGGGAGATTGAGGATTTTCCCTAGAGAGGTTGTTGGTTGTATGGCACCTACTATATGAGCTAGATCTATAGAAATACAGTGTTGGTATGTCTGGTATTTATCATTGGTACATATTGTTGGTTTGAGTGTTGAGGCATATATTATATTTCTTGGTACATGGTTGAGGGATTTTGTAATGCACCCAACCCCTAAATAGCCTTTCTAGGGACGGGGCATCAAGTTTTCACTTTCCCTAATGCATTTTTGGTCCCTCACTTAAGCAAAACCATCTTATTCTTTTCCTTTGAAGTTTCCATATTCCATTACGCACTTAAACCAGCTAGTGGGCCCCTCCTCGTGACCTCGGGCTGAAAACCGGAAACTAAGAGTCTATTCAGTAGAGGTTTCGACACTTTGGAATTTCTTGGACTTCGGAAGTTCACAAAAATATTGTCAAAATATCAAATTGTCGAACCCTAGGGAAGATCGACGGTCCATGTTCTACATAGAAATCCTATGATTAAGAAGAGGGCTTCAGGTCTTTGGGCTTTAGAGATACTTCCGACTTGTCCACGCGATATCCTTGGAGCGTCGAATTAACGGAGTTACGAAGGGTATTGATATTGCTTCATGTGACCGACAATTAAATGATCACAATTTATCTCGGGACTCTGAGCTTCGGGAGTCCCAGATGGTCAACACATTCATTCCTCTAGAGCACTGGACTAGCGAAGTATTCAGACACATCACCAACCACGTTGACCAGGTGAGCACGAACTGGAAAATTACACGTGGCGAGGGTTGGGGGTGACATGTGTCCTCAATGGGGGGTGACACATGTCATGCTCTAACATGCACAAAGGGTATGTGAATCGTCAAGAACTGGGTGACACGTGGAATGCATAATGCGGGTCCATGTCACATCAAATGACATCATCAATCCACATCATCATCATTTGGTAATTGCTCAGTCCTTCAATCTAATGGTCTGCAAGGTTCCACATAGATCCATAGATCTACAGTTCTTATTACTTCGTAGCTCCACTTCAGAGCTCACCGAATCCTCTCGACGCAAATCCCTCGAAGAGCTAAGTCTTCAAACTCTTGTATCTTGCACCATGTGTCCTCTTCGACCAACATCTAGATTTACTTCGATGTTCATGAATTCGGTAATTCTCACTTCTTGAAAACCCTTGGGTAACTTCCTCCAGAGTACAAAGTCTTTGGACCACGAGATCGCATGCCACGTACTCATTCATAAAATGATCCTCGTCACTTCGACGGTTCGACATTCAGGGCTTCGACGTGTATCTCCTAGCTTTCCTACCAGACCACGCTGGATCTATTTCCATGTGTACCTAAAATCTATAGCCAAAGTTTACTCTGGCTTGCAGACCTTCGGGGAAAACTCATGCACCTCTAAGTCACCGAATACCCAAACTTCCAAAAAACTGTGGATCATTGGAGACGTGTCCTTCTGGTTTCAATGGTCTAGATCAACTCCGCGACTTCAACATTCGAGAGTTTCGGCACTAGACCTTTCCTATTCTCCCAAAGTAACACTTTACTGAAGCACTTAACGCTTCCCTACCTACATCTAATCTAACGGTTGGGAGAGGGCTACATCGGATCTCCAGATCGATGGCCCCTGTCGATTCATGACTTCAAGATTTGGGTATTTTTGAGAATTGTGGAATCACAAGTCCCGAAGTCCTGAAGTCGAAGAGCTAGCTCCTTTTTGGACTAGCGCAGGGTTCTCAAACCTTGGTCACATGGATAGTTCATAAAATCTTATGGGCTAGGCACAAATACTTTTTGTTGCCAATGGGTTAAGAACACAGGCATGAGCCCTCAGTCAGATGGATGGTTGGTTTGTAGGAAAATACCCTTCTCCCATAGACTTGAGCTTAACATTCCCTCTAAGGTAGACTTCACAGGGTTGGCAGGACTTAGACATTTCAGTCGACCCTTCCCTGACCCTTCTGCGGGTTCTCATCCCATGATTATATAGTAGCAAAACTGAGATAGATTGAAAGATCATATAGATATAAGAGTTTACAGAAATCACAGAGCTTTTCTAACAACTGTTCAAATAATGAAAGATTGAATCATAGACACAAACATTTCATCATCACATCCAATATAATACACAAAGTATGAAAATACTTATCATAACTAGAAAATTTGAAGCAACTGCTGAGAGGGGTGCCTATTTCCTCCCAACCATAGGCACAGTCACCCCTAATAGATTTACCACTGGCCACCCTCGAGCTAGAACATGGTGCTCTGAGAGAGATTATTTCTCCTTTCTCCACAATTTCCAGGTACGAAGGTTACTCTCCTTCTCCCACAGGAACTTGGAAACTGGTTTTCTCTACTCCCAAGCAAGGAGGCCTGCACGAGTACTTCCTCAGTCACTCATCAACCTCGTTTATCAACATGTAGCCAAAGCCTTCCTTGGATTTTTACAGCTAGATCAAGCTTACTGCTGAGCTTGTTCCTCTCAACTTCAGATTCGAACTCCATCCGATACTCTTCTTAGGAGAGTGATTTTCTTCACACTGTTATCTCGTAGATCTGTGTCTCTGCCCGATTTACACCATTCCTTTCCTTTCTCAACAAGGTTGCATGGATCCGAATCCCAATTCGTGGTCAGACCTGGAAGCCTTACTGATGGGTACCATGCCCCATGTCCTCATTAACTCTAGAGGATGGCCTTCCAACTACCATCTTGACTAGTAATTCATTTATGGGTTAGAGTATTGTTGAGAAATTACACCCAGTAGGTACTGGTCTAGTGAGGTTCATCTCAACCATTCTTGGTTTCCCTTCACCATCTCTCTCATAGCACCCATGGTCTATCTTGGCAAACTTTCCCCCTTTCAGCAGTTGTGCAACACATATTCAAATTCAAATTCTATTAATAACATAAATTCATACATTGACCCTTTTATACAAAGGTCCATCAAATCAAATATTCACACACATTTAGTCTTCCATATTCTCTTGGCCAATTATAATTATATTTACAAACTAGGGGAAACATGGGTATCAAAATCCCCTCCCCCTTAAAGGAAAATCGTACCTGATGTTCTATATGCCAACATGCTCTGTATGTACAGAAGTAAATAAAAATGGATATGCATGTCTCATGGCATCCTCCATTTCCCATGTAGCCTCATCTAGGACAAAGTGTTTCCACTGCAACTTGACATGTGCAATGGTTTTGTTCTTGAGTGGGGTTTCCTTCTTGTCTATTATGCATTGGGGTTTTGGCAGGAATTCTCCCTCGAGTTCCACCTAAATTACATACCAGTTGATAATATGGTTAGAATCATGTACATACTTCTTTAATAAAGAAACATGGAAAACATTATGTGCCTTTACTGTGGGAGGGTGTGCTAGTTGATAGGCTACGAGTCACACTCTATCCAAAAATTCAAAGGGTCCACAATATCGAGGTGCCAAATTGGCACAAACTCCCATCCTCAAGGAGCTTCTCGTGGGTCTAACTCGGAGATACACATGATCCCCTGCTTTTAAATCTCTAGGAGTTCTTTTCAGGTCCGCATAGATATTTTGTCTATCCTAGGCTATCTTCAGGTTTTGCCTGATATGAATCATTTGTTGTTCCATTTCCCTTAGCATATCTGGCCTGATCGTAACTCTGTCTACTGGATTGTTCCAACTGATTGGGATGTTGCATTGCCTTCCATAGAGGGCTTCAAAAGGGCTCATAATCAATGACTCTTGGTAGCCATCTTTGTAAGCAAATTCTACCAGTGGTAGGTAGTCCTCCCACTTCTTGGGTTGATGCATTCCATGCATCCTCAACATATCTTCTAATACTTGGTTTTACCTCTCTGTCTTCCCATCATTCTGAGGATGATAAGTTGTACTAAAGATCAATTTTGTTTCAAAACCAACAAACAAATATTTCCAAAAGTTTGAAGTAAACTTTGTATCTTTGTCGGATATAATTTCCTTAGGCATGCCATGCATTCTGAATATCTCTTTCATGAAGATGTTGGCAATATCTATTGCCTCGCCGATTGACTTGACAGGTATGAAGTGAGTAACTTTGCTCAGTTTGTCCACAACTACCATGATGACATCGTTCTGTTTGGTTGATCTTGGTAATTATGTGATGAAATCCATGGAGATGGTTTCCCATTTCCATTTGGGAATTGGTAGGAGCTGCAACAACCTTGCTAGGTGTCGATGCTCTACCTTGACTTGCTAACATTATAGACACTTAACCAAGTAATCAACTATGTCCTTTTTTAGTCCATGCCAATAGAATATCTTTCTAGTGGCTATGATCATTTTCTAATAACCAGGATGACTAGTATATGGTATTTTATGTAGTTCATCCATTATGAACCTCCTCAAGTCGTCATAATTCAGAATGTATAATATTCCCTTGTAAGTCAGAAGGTCATCATTAAGAATATGATAACCTTCATACTTCATCCTCATGGGCTCTTGCTTTAGGTATGATGTCATGGTCTTGAAAAATGCATATGTTTCTTGTGCAATTTTGACTCTCTCTTTGATGTCTGCTTCACTGGCGCTTACAACTGCCAAGTGAACTACTTTCATACTTCTACTAAGGGAATCAACCACCCTATTCTCCTTTCCCTTGATATGTTTGATTTTAAAATCAAATTCACTAAGGAGATACATCCACCTAGCTTGTCTCACATTGAGTTTTGGTTGGTAAAACAAATACCTCAACCCACTATGGTATGTCATAAGTACAAATCTTCTACCTAAGAGGTAATGCCTCCACATTTTTAGAGCATGCACTATGGCAACCAATTCCATATCATGGGTCACATAATTTACTTCATGCTCGTTCAATTTTCTAGACTCGTAGCAAATCACATGCCCTTCTTGCATAAGGACTCCTCCAAGCCCTTCCTTGTAGGTATTTGTACACACAAGGAAGCCTTTGTTTGGGTCTGCAATCTTCAGTACAAGCACATTGGTTAGAAGGTATTCCAGCTCTTGAAATATTTCCTCGCATTCTAATGTCCAAATGAATTTAACCCCCTTTTTCTGAAGGGAGGTGATTGGGCAACCAATCTTGGAGAATCCCTTTATGAATCTCCTATAGTATCATGCCAAGCCCATAAATGGCATGATATCAGATACATCCTTTGGGATAGGCCAATCCATGATGGATTTAATCTTGTTAGGGTCAACTGCCACTCCTTCCTCAAAAATAACATGGCCTAAGTAGTGAACTTGTTTTTGGAAGAAGTCACACTTACTGAGCTTAACATAGAGATGATGCTCTCTTAGTGCTTGGAGTACAAGCTTGAGATGTTCTTCATGCTCTTCCCTATTCTTAGAATAGATTAGAATATAATCAATGAATACCAACATGAATCTATCCAAGAAATTTCTGAATATGTTATTCATTAAGCACATAAAAGTGGTTGGTGCATTGGTTAGCCCAAATGGCACCACCACAAATTCATAGTGACCATATCTTGTCCTAAAGGTCGTCTTGTGGATGTCTTCATCTTTGATTCAGACCTTATGGTATCCAGACCTCAAGTCAATATTGGAGAATATGGTAGAACCCCTCAATTGGTCAAACAAGTCATCAATCATTGGCAAGGGATACTTATTCTTGATGGTCATCTTATTGAGTTGTCTATAATCTATGCACAGTCTGAGTGTGCCATCTTTCTTTTTCACAAACAAGGTTGGTGCTCCCCATGGAGACACACTAGGTCGAATATAGCCTTTGTCCCACATTTCCTTCAACTGTAGTTTGAGCTCAACTAGATCTAGTGTACTCATTCTATAGGGTGTTCTAAACATTGACACTGCTCCTGGTACAAGTTCTATTGAAAAGTCAATATCCCTTCTTGGAGGTAGGTAGACCTGTGCTATAACAGGAAAACCCCTCTACGAACTACACCAGGGTTCTAAAGTGCAGGCATAGCTAACTATCTAAAGTCTCCTACTTTTTAACAACTATCCTGTCATTACCCCACAATCATACATAAAAGACAAAGTATAGGGATCCGGTAGGCATACCTTAAACTCCGCGTTCGGTGTCGATCCCTTTGTGCTTAGTTGTTTCTTGACTGCAGATCTCCTCCTAAGGCCAACTTGCATTCACCAAAAGACAAAAAAGAAAATACAAGCATGCATTCTATATAAGGATTAGTGGGTTAGACATCATAACAAAAATGTAAACAAATCATCAAGATTTAAGACATCATTTTGCGGGACGGAAAAAATATTTCTTTATATTAATCTCAGAAAAGTTGTTTACAATATGAGACCAACAACTGCTCCTCGAACTCGGTCTTGGGCTCCTCTTCACCATGCACCAACTACTTCCACGTCTTCTTCTCCTCTTCAATTCTCTATAGGGAAATGACAAGGGTTTGCAATGGAGGAAGAAGGAATTCTAGCTCAAACTCACAAAGTGGTTGCAAAATATTGGGGCAAAAGGGGGAATACTTAAATGGGCAGAGTTTCTATGCTCTCGTGCTTCTTCTTGGAATGGGAACCCAACACCTTATTTTATAGGCCAAAAGAGATAGTAACAGTTGGGGTGACTGGCTATAGGCGGTCAAATGGTTAGGTAACGACTCGAAAACCCATATCCCTTTGCAATTTTTATTTTTTGCGCTTTTTTGTGAGTGTACGCGGGCTATAGTGGTGCAACAAGCATGTGTACGTGGGAAGTAGTGGTGCAGGGCACATACACCTTCAAAACAATGGTTTTTTAGAAGAGTTGTTCAGTGATGGCTTGGAAAAGATAACAGGTAAGATGGCTTGATGCCAGGTATGCGTGTTTGGTGCAATTTAGGGTTATAACAGATGCCCCCTAATGTGTGAGGTCAGAAAAGCATATGATGGCCGAAATACATTACAAATATTCACCAACGTACGAAGCGAGTGAGCCTAGAGACCAAAATTCAGGAGGTGCCATCTGCAAAATAATAATTTGTCTCACCGAGGCGGGCATACCCATGCTCAGAATGAAATAAAATCATGTCTGCCAATCAAATACACTGCAGATCCATGTCATATAATTATATAAAGTGTAGCCATAAGAAGTACATAATGGATATACATCTCAAATCAAAAGATATACATGTATAGTATCCATCTTCAAGAAGCCAATGATGCCTGATGGATGGAGATGAGGTCTTCAGAGCTCGAGCAAAAACTTCAAAATCTTCAAAACTCGAGTAGGAGTGTAATATCAGTGTACGACTTCGCTACCCAAAGGTCTTCGATGGCTTGTCGGGAACGAACAAGAGGATCTCGGTGATCAGGTAGATAACTTCATTGATTTTGAGCAAGGACTTGATTGGACTTTCAGGGTGGCCAGGAATGAGGACAAGAGACAAACTGCAGAAGGGCCGACTCAAGTTTAGTAAAAATTCCCTTGGACGAAAGCACGACAAAAGATGAGACTCAGGCAACATTGCATTGACATAAGTTCACGATGTAGGAGACAATGCGAACTCTCCATATGTTTGGAAGGATAACCAAACGGAGGAGGACACAACTCTATGTAGCGAGAAGAACAAACAAAAGGATGTGCTTTGTCCAAGGGCAACTCATTGTGCTGTCAACAACAAGAAAACACTTTTCCCTTCCTCTTTTTGGGGTATATTTGATTTTTTTGTCTTTTTCAACAATTTTGGAAAGCTTGAAAAATAATAAAAGAATGCTATGTTGCAAAGGAGGAACGAGTGTCGCAGACATACTAGTTCCAAGCGCAAGGAACACACTGATGCTCAGAGCAAGGGGACATATGCAGGAAAAGGACACTCGGGAAAAATCCTCCATGGGTGAAGGTGTAAAGACGCAGAGGCAAAGTGGTACAAGGCTTGCGTATAAGGCATGCTTCAGATGGTTCAATTGAGAGCAACATGGAGCTGGCATTAGGCCAAAGATGCAGGAATGAAAATGCGATTAATAAGACACAATGATAACATCATTCGATGTAATTTTAATGAGCCCATAGAAGGTAAGCTCGACGGTTTTTCATTTTTAGAGAGTCTGAAAAAGTGTAAAAGGAGACTCCAATGGGGTACCTTTTTTCGAAGGTAGTCTAGTTGGTTCGAAAAAGGTAAACTAGAATAGAAAATATGTCTATTCAAAACCATTTTAACGAGTGTGACAAATACAAGATCACTCAACAATTTTTTCATATCTAAGAAGTCTGAAAAAAGCTTAACTATGGACTCCGTAAGGGATGTTCTTCTTGACCAATTTAACGAGGGTGAAGAAACAAGGTCACTCGATAATCTTTTCAATTTTAGGGAGTTTGAAAAGAGCTTAAATATGGAATCCTTGGGGGTTCCTTTTTTGTAAATTTAGTCCCTCAGGCCCGAAAAAGGGTTAAATCTACATCTGAGAATACTTTTCTAGAGAACCGAGGCTCCTAGAGTATACCTTTGTGCTATAACCCTAATTTGCACCAGACATGCATGCCTGGCATCAGACCATCTCACTTGCCACTTTTGCCAAGCCACCATTGAACAACTCTTCTAAAAACCATCCTTTTGATGATGTACGCGCCTTGCACCACTGCTGCCCACGTGTATATGCTAACTGACCCATTACAACCCACGTATACTGACAAAAGCACAAAAAATAGAAAGTTGCAGATGAAATACAGATTTTCGGGTAATTACCTAAACCGTTTGGCCACCCATAGTCGGTCACTCAATCGGATAACTACCCTCTTTTAGGCTATAACAGAAGAGGTAGGGGTCCCATTTCAAGAGAGAAAAATAAGAGAAAAGAAACTCTGCCCTTTTTTTTGTATTCCCCTTGCCCCAATATTTTGCAACCATTTTGTGAGAACTAAAGAGGAGAATCATATGTGGAAGCGGTTGGTGCATAGTTGAAGAGGACCCTAGGACCAGATTCGAGGAGCAGTAGCCGATCTCACCATTGTAAGTGACTTTTGTGAGGTTAATAAAAATAATTACTTTTCCCGTCCTGCCATATGAGGTGTTCAATATTCAGTTTTGATTGATATTTTATTAGAACATCTAACCCACTAATTCATATATAAGATGCATGTTCGTAGTTCTTTGTTTGTCTATTTGTGAATGCGGGTTGGATTTGGGAGGAGACTTGCAGTTGAGGAGCAACCGAACGAAAAAGGATCGACACCAAATGCAGAGTTCAAGGTAGAGTTACCAGATCCTTTTATCCTTGTGTTTTATGCATGAATGTGGGTTCTATGCTGGGATAATAGTAAAAAGTAGGAGACTTTAGACGGTTATTTCTGCATGCATTACAAAACCCTTATTTCTAGTACATAGGGGGTTTTCCCACCCACATCAGAATTGGCGACCATACTGGGGAAGATCTCTAGGGTTTTTCGGGGATACTTTTTGGGTGTTTTTAAATTGGTTTGATTACCTTTTTCTGAGTTTCTGCAAGAGTCTGAGTTTGTAGGGATTCTGGTATTCCATACCAATACTCCATGCTTTGATTGCTTGACTGCTATTTTATTTTTCAGGAAGTTACAGAAGTATATGCGACCTGTACAAGGCCTGCAAGTGTATATACACGCTCTACCCTTAGACAGCCCGCGTACATACGCTGGCTGCTGAAGTGTCAGTAGTGTGCCTGAGTTTAGAAAATCTTTTTTAAAAAGGAGAGGCAATCATCCTCTTCCATGTCAGAAGTGATCCTTCTCAGGGGTTTTCTTGATCTAGTCCCGGTCTCTGTTGTTGCAGTCTTTAACCTAGGTATAAACTCAGATTAGCTTTGCTTTATCAAATTTTCCTCGCATTTTCTTTATCAAAGTATGTTTCTATGTATTTAAGGGATTCTGTTTTCAATACTAGTACTCCCTGCCTGATTTGATGGATTGTTAGTTTTCATTCTTGAGAAGTTACAGAGGTGTACACAGTCTGCAGTAAGCTTGCATGCGTACATATGCTCCCTACCTTTGGACAACCCGCGTACATACGTTGATTGCCGAAGTGTCAATAACGTGCCTATGTTGAGGATTTTGTTTTTTTTAATAAGGGGAAGTCATCCTCTTCCCTGTCAGAAGTTGTACTTCCTAGGGGTTTTCTTGATCCATTCCTGGCCTCTATTATAACAACTAGTAGCTTAGTTTTGACTTCAGTTTAGCTTTTCTTTTTTTAAAGATTTCTTGTGTTTTCTTTATAGGGTTTGAGACAAGTCTGCAAGTCTTTTCCAATCATTCTTTTTGGGTTTGGTCAGTGACTCCCTGTGATCCACAGGTGGGCCATAAGTCATTTGTTGGTTTTTTCTTGTCTTTATTTTTCCCCTTTTCGCTTCAGAAAAGAAGAAAATAATACATTTTACAATTTCTTGTTTTGGAAGCATAATGAAAAAATATAAATTTCACTTTCTTTGTTTGGTTAAGTAGTTGGTTGTTTGCATTAATAATCAGGAAAAAAAATGCTTTCATAAGTTCTTGGCTGATTGTTAAGAACCAAATATCAATATAGCATAGAAAAATCTCAGAATAAGTACTCAATGCCTTGAAAAAGATATAATTTCATATAATAAGCCTCTTCGAGGGGGAAACCTCCTTTTACCCCATATAAATGTTCAAGTACAAGATGATTCCAAATGAAATTGTCTCCTTGGTATATATAGGAGACTAGAAGGTATAATTAAAACTAATGGAATAAATCCGACATAAATAAAATAACATCACTAATGTAATATGCCCCAATTAAGGGGTAATGAGCCAATATTAGGGCTTAACATGCCCCTCCCCCTGAGACAAGTGTTGTCCGCAACGCTTGAGTAGCTCTGGATGCTTCTGTATAAAAGACTCATCTTCCTAAGTGGAATCTTCAACCGATAGTTTCCTCCATTTATTGAGATACTCTGAAATGGATCTATTCCTTAGCTGGCGAATTCTTGTGTCAGTGATGGCTTCAGGATCCAATATGATTTTTCCTTCCTTGTCAAATTCTGGCAATATAGTTTGAACTGGGATATTGTTGCCTATAACCTTCTTTAAGCATGAAACATGGAGAAATGGGTGTACTCATGAAGATGCAGGCAATTCCAATTTGTATGCCATAGTACCAATCTTTTGCAACACCTTATAAGGGACATAGTACTTTGGTGATAATTTATTATCCTTATTGGCTTGCTTGAGGGACATCTGTTTGTATGGTT
>JZKD02S2296992.1:349732-360079 GCA_000966675.3 Picea glauca | reverse complement strand
GGGTTTCCAGGTGAAAAATCTCTGTGTAATGTTTGTATTTGCCATTGCATCTTTTCTGTTCTTTTCTGAATATCAGTTTGCAGTAGATATTGTACAAGGTTAGAATTTACAGAACGATTGGGCGGGTCTGGAATCACCTGTAGACCGTCCATATGCATGCCTCCATGACAACCGTAGATCTGTGTGCACTTTTTAATCACCATTCCGGACCCACCCCCACCGTTAAAAACAAAACAATCAAGGGGGTTCGGAATCCACTATCAGCCGTTGATCTACGCACCACTAGATTGACTGTCGTTCTAAGCGCATTCTTTATTCTCTAGGCGCGAATGCAGTATATGAGGAAAAACTTAGGCTTAATGACCTTTTTGAGGGTTTGGTGCATTGTTTCCCTTGCCTTTGTCACCATGGGGTTCGGAAAAACCATTCAGCATCAACGACCATGAATTTTCTTTTCTTTTCCTTGAAAATAATTTGCAGAGATGAAATATTATTTGCAAGCCTATACACCCAGAGTGAAAAATTTCCAGTCAACAGATGATCCTATGACTTATAGGGTTATAATAGAACGCAACTTTTGGGATGCATGTCATTGTTTCACCCAACGTATTCTCAATATGGAGAGGAAGAGATGGATTTTTGGCTTCTTTACCCTTCTCAGAGGTGTTTGGCATTCTGTAGTCGCGTGTCCTAGTTTCTATGTCAATGCTACCTTTCATCATGTACACATTTGCGGACGAAGGATTAATCGAAGATGAAGGGGGTCCCTGACTGCCCCCTTCCGTGCTCGAAGAGGCTTGAGTTAAATTTTGTCCATGTGGAAATGGGTTCGTTAACATGATAGAATGCTTCTTTGCCAATAACTTTTGGGCCTCTGCAAGCCGAGGGCACTGGTGAGTCGGATGGTCTTCCATGCAAAGATTACATGGATACTTTGACTTTTTCTTTTTTGTGTTTCCCCTGCCAACATTATTGGTAGGTTCCTTATCCCCCTTACCCTTCTTTCGTTGTTTCTTCTTTCCGTCAGGCTGCTGGGTGGCCTTCGTGTTTGTCGATTGCACACTGTGTACATTCGACATTTTAGTAGGGGGAGCAGCGGAACCAGTGTTCTGGCTGGTCGCTATCTGCTATATTGACAATTTCTGCAATTGATTCGACAGCTGATCAACGGGCTTCATTTGCACTAAAACAACAATACCATCAACATCTGGTCTTGTCAAGTATCGACCACGGTGCATCTAGAAAAACTTCATAAAGTAAACCAAAATGAGAGTAAATCATCTCTAGCTGTTGAGATCTCATTATCGCTTCTTCTTCTGAAAATACCCCCGAGGTTGCGATGTATTTAGATAACTGGGGTACCAAAGACTTAAGGAACCAATCAAGCAGGAATACTGGTGGGACTGGTACTTTTATCAAACTCTTCCGGGGTCTCCATTCTTGGATGTGATCTGAGATATGGTCCTTTTTTGTCTGCTCAAAATTGGCCAACAATTCGATGCTGATGTTGTATCTTGAGTGATTGAGCTCAATGTACCATTTCATAGTGCTCCCTATGAGAGTGCGTTGAAACAAACACAACTGAACAGAGCCGTCTCTCAAAGAGTTGGACGAGCACCATAAGTGGAAGGTAGTCATATGATCACCTGGATCTTCATTAGGCTTAGCTTCAAACTTTGGAATGTCTGAAGGAAACTTGGTTGGCATGGGAGTCCAACACGGATCATGATAGATGGGTTCGTTTAATAACCTTGTCAAGTTTGGTAAGTGCAGAGTTGCTAGAAACAATAATTTGGGTTGTTGATTATAACCAGGGAAAAATGAGCCTGGAGTTTGGCTGGCACCCGGTTGCTAGGAAAAGTTAGGTTGCTGACCAGGGTTCTGGTAATAACCATGGCTATGACCAGCATATGGATTCTGCGCTTGTTGAGACATCATCGTCTGACTTTCGTAATAGGACGTAAAAGATTGGGCTTGCGTCACATTCTAAGGATTTTGGGATGGGTTTCCCCCTGTCTATCCGACGAGCATAGGTCCCGAGCCTTGCCCGGGGTTCCATTGGCTATGGAAGGGGTTTCCCCTGGTTGACATCCCCGACGAGGGAACTGATCCCTACCATGAATTCCAAAATCCTTGTGAGGAAGGAATTCCTGAGTTTTCCCCCTGTGCAAGAATAGTACCCTGCATAGGATTTTGTTGTCCATAATTGGGGTTTCCCCCGATCGAGATGGCAACTGATGAGAATGTGTTGTTACCAAACGCGTCGAACAAAGAGAATGGTGTCGAACCTACCGACATGCTATAAGAAGGAAGTCCTTGACTACCTTCTCCAAATGAACTATAGTTTATGTTCACCTCGATGGAGTGTTGGTGAGCAACACCAAGCGAAGGGGACGAAGGAGGTATATGACCCCCTTCGTAAGGGAAAGAATTATAGGGAGATAAAGTGCTCCCCATGGATCCTTGCAGAGGAGCATTCGAGATCCCTGCCCCTAGACCTAAAGTCTGTAGAGTGGAGTAGGAAAGTACAACATTCGTATCGAAGCCAGACATCCTGTATGAGAACAGAGGGCTTGTCACACTCTAGGTGAAATTTGCAGTGATCACCACCATAGAGGGAATCATACCATTGCCTAAGGTAGAGGCGGTCGAGACTATGGTGGTCCAGATCGAGGACAGTTGGTTAGGAGGTGGAAAACCCCCTGTAGTGACGGTTGTGGAGGGAATATGAGGATTCCCTGAAGAAGTAGAAGCATTTGCTCCATCGTTGCTTGTGACACTACCTAACGCTCATAAGGTTTAACCTGTACGACGATGGGTGCCGATAGATAAGTGATCGGAGGGTTATACGGACCAAGAGCTTCTGCTTCGAGGTCAGAAATGGTTGGTTCTTCCAGAATCAAATGTTCTCCTCTTGGAGATGGGCCGAGCTCAGTTTCTTGTGGCCTGGTCACCTCAAAAGACCCTTGCTGGTCTAGTCTTCACCTTAGTGGTGGCGGGGGTGGCTCCAGATTAACCGATGAAAGGCCAAGAAGCCTTCACGACCAGTGGAACTCCTGATCCTCCATGGTGTGAGAAGATGAATGACACACTAGGGATTTCTATTAACATTAAATATGAACACACACTAGAAAAATCTCCTATGAGATAAGGCAAGCATATCACTAGCTAGTTGGAAGAACAATTACACCAACCAACACTAGAGCAACTTACCGATGCAAGTGCAACTTGAATACGGAAGCACCCTCCAGGTATACTCTGCAAAGCGTGGCCCAATGTCTACCCTAGGTACCGTGGTATACCCCCATAGTCACTTGTGTAAGTCACTAAGATAAAGGCAACTAGGTGCCCAACGTGCAAACTTTCACCAAGCGGGTACAGTCGACAATCGATTGGACCACAATGAGTAGGGTATCAATCCCAAAACCTACCAAGGGTATCGAAATCAGGTGTTTCGAAAGATGACTGAGGACCTCAAATAGATTCAAGACCCACGAAGCTCCGTGGAAAATGAGATCAACGAAATCCCAAGATAATCCCTCTATATGCGTTCCCCACTACGCTTGGTCCGACTTTGGAGGGGTTATCTCCACTACCTTTCTGCACACGAACTCGTGTTTAGCCCTTGTGTTAGAGGGGGGTCTTGAATAAATTTCGCGTTTACTAGACTTTCAAGCACTCCCTATCATAGACTCTTATGTTTTTTTTTGTAGCCTTGAAGAGTTTCCTCTTGAATCCTAAATCAAGGCTCTAGCCTAGACTAAATTGATGGACCCTACAAACACAAAGTCTAATAATTTTTAATTAATCATTAATTTTAGTGCCTGTCTTAAGTCAAAGGGAACATAATTAAAACCAATTATGTTATTTAAGAGACTAAAGAGAAGAGCATAAGATGAAATTGAAAACAAACTACTTCTTCTTCACAAATAAAGAATTTCCAATTTAAACTCTTTAACCAAACTTTTTCATAACTACTTTTCTCAGATCTTTGAAAAGAAAAAACTTAAAACAAGATTTCACTCGACTATGAGCTACTTAATGTCCTAAGCATTCAAATAAAGAACTTAAGAAAACTTTATCTTTCCTTGGTAAATAAAGAAACTAACTTGAACTACTTTTACCAAACAAAGAAATGAATTTTTTTTATTTTTTATTGTTTTATGCTTCAAAACAAGAAATTTGAAAATGAATTCTTTTCTCTTCTTCTAAAGAAAAAAAGGGAAAAATGACGACAAGTCAATACCAATAAATGACTTCAGGCCCAATCACAGATCGTAGGGAGTCACTGACAATACCAAACAGGCAGATTAGAACATACTCACACACTTGCCTAAAAACCCTAATAAAGAAAACACAAGAAATATTTGAGAAAAAGAAAGCTATGGTGAGGTCAAACCTAGGCTACAGACTGCTATAACAGAGACTAGGGATGGATCAAGAAAACCCCTAAGAAGTGTGATTTCTGACAGGGAAGAGGATGATTGCCTCTTCTTTTAATTTTTTTTTTCTCAACACATGCACACTACTGACACTTCAACAGCCTGTGTATGTACATGAGATGTCCAAAGGCAGGGCACGTATGCACATGTGTAGGCCCACTACAGGCCACGTACACCTCTGTAACTTCTCAAAAAAATTAAATCCAACAATCAAGAAAAGGAAGGGAGTATTGGTATGGAAGACCAGAATCCCTTAAAGACACAAAAGCTTACAGAAACTCATAAAACAGTAAATAAACTGATTCAAAGCACCCAAAAGAATATCCCCTAAAAACCCTAGAGGTCTCCCTAGTATGGTTGCCAATTATTCTATAGTGGGAAAACCCCTTTACGGACTACACCAGGGTTCTAAAGTGCAGGTAGAGATAACCATCTAAAGTCTCCTACTTTTTAACAACTATCTCGTCATTACCCCACAATCATACATAAAAGACAAAGTATAGGGATCCGGTAGGCATACCTTAAACTCCACATCCGATGTTGATCCCTTTGCACTTAGTTGTTTCTCGACTGCAGATATCCTCCCAAGGCCAACCTTCATTCACCAAAATACAAACAAGAAATTACAAGCATGCATTCTATATAAGGATCAATGGGTTAGACATCATAACAAAAATGTAAACAAATCATAAATATTTAAGACATCATTTGGCGAGATGGAAAAAGTATTTCTTTATATTAATCTTACAAAATTCGTTTACAATATGAGACCGACAACTGCTCCTCAAACTTGGTCTTGGGATTCTCTTCACCATGCGCCAACTTCTTCCATGTCTTCTTCTCCTCTTCAATTCTCTCTAGGGAAATGGCAAGGGTTTGCAATGGAGGAAGAAGGAATTCTGGCTCAAACTCACAAAGTGGTTGCAAAATATTGGGGCAAAAGGGGGAATACTAAAATGGGTCGAGTTTCTATGCTCTTGTGCTTCTTCTTGGAATGGGACCCCAACACCTTCTTTTATAGGCCAAAAGAGATAGTAACGATTGGGGTGACTGGCTATGGGTGGTCAAATGGTTAGGTAACGGCCCAAAAACCCATATCCCTTTGCAATTTTTATTTTTCGCGATTTTTTGTGAGTGTACGCAGGCTGTAGTGGTGCAACAAGCGTGTGTATTCGGGTAGTAGTGGTGCAGGGCATGTACACCTTCAAAACAATGGTTTTTTAGAAGAGCTGTTCAGTGGTGGCTTGGCAAAGATAACAAGTAAGATGGCCTGATGCCAGGTATGCGTGTCTGTTGCAATTTAGCGTTATAACAACCTGGTACCTCTTATGGGAATACATATTTATATTCTCTCAATATGGGATAGTCTTCTAGGCTGGGTTTTTCATTCTCAACATAGCTTAGTACTTGTATTGCATACAAGGGACATCCCTTTCTGCAATACTTCTTCACTTGGAGGGATGATACTTGTCTCATTGAGACAAGATTTTGAATCCCTTGTAGGGTTACCCTTCTTCCTTCTTCATTTTCACACTCCAAAGTTTTACTGTAACAGTGCAACCTGGTTTTGTGGGTGTCCAACCAGTCCATGCCAATCAACAGGTCATAAGATCATAGAGGAAGTGTGTTTAGGTTTGCTTGGGTGGGAAACCCAATCAAGACCAATTGGAATGCTGGTATGACCTATGTTATTTTTCTTTTGGTTCTAGTGTCTAGTTGTACTAGCCATGATTTAACATGTTTAACTTGTTGCAATTTACATTTATCAATAGTTTGGGGGGAAACACAACTCAAATTAGAACTAGGGTCAATTAAAATGGAAACAGGATGGTTGGAAATCGTACCTTCCATCTCCACCCCTGAAGCTTGGTGGTCAGATTATCTATTATCCAAGGCTGCATAAATTTGTGGCAGGTTCCTAGCCACATCATTGACTGTGGTAGCCTATTGGACATTGTAGACCCTCTCAGGGTTCTGTTGCCTATGCAAACAATCCCTCAACAAGTGTTCCTCTCCACAACCCCAACATTTCAAGGTTTCTCTCTTCATGTTATCAATATTACTTGGAGCTTCTCTGAATGGTTTATTTCCACTCTCGGATGGAAAATTTTGTTGATACACACTTCTGGAAGGAAGGCTCATCCTATAGCTCTTACCAAGGCTCTTAAACATTAAGGGGTTAAACCCCTTCTTCTTGAATCCCAAATTGTTTTTCTTCTTCTAGTCTTCATGGGGTTTTATCTTACTCTTGAATTGCTTATAGAAATATCTTGCTTTTTGAAGAGTATATTCCAAAGTCTTTGGCTCGTTGAACTCAATTTTGTCCTGGTAGGACTGAGGTAATCCATTAATGAATCATTGCATCTTTACTTTTTCATCCTTTATTTAGGGCACATACCTCATCAACTTGAGAAATTTGTTGATATACTCATCTATGGTGATTTGTCCCAACTTGAGTTCATAGAACTCCTTGGTATTCCCATCAAAATAATTTTCTAATAGGTACTTCTTCTCGAAGTACTTTTCAAATTGTTTCCATGACAAGTACTTCTCATGGACTCCTTTCACATTCCTAAGGTCTTCCCACCAAATGCAAGATTTTCCATTCAAGTTGAAAATGGCTATTCAAGCCTTTAAGTTTTCAGAGTAGTTATGAACTCTGAAGTACTTATTCAACCCAAGTAGCCAAACTTCTGCTTCTTCCCCCTTCTTAATCTCTCCATTGAAGGTGGGTGGTTTGGCTTTCTTGAATTCTTTAGGGTCAAAACTCTTGGAATGTTTCCTCTTCTTTCTTGTTATCTAAGAATGGGAACTGGTTTTACCACTAGAAGATTCCTTGGAGTTGTCAGTGTCCTCACTATAAGAATCTTCCATCGAATGTCTCTTGGCTCCATGTTGATCCTTCTTTGAGGTGTTACTCATGGTATGATCACTTTTAGGACCATGCTTCTAAATATTAGTTGGAATTATAGTTTTCTTAGTATGATGTCTGTCCACATGACTGGTAGTTGGGACATGATGTAGTTTCCTTTGTATAACTGATAGACTTTGCAGTAGGACTGCATCATTTTCTCTCTAATTTTACTGCTCCTTGATCAACCTTTCATTGTCAGCCTTATAACTTTGTAATTCTACCATGAGGCTTCTTATAGTTTCGACCAAATTTGGAGGGGTTTCCACAACCCTCCTTTCATCATATTCTTCCTCTCTATTGTGGGAGCTCTCCCCCAATTCTTGAAGTGTCACCATCCTTTACATTGTAGTTCTCTTGTTGTTCACTGACTGCTTGAGTGCATATAATTTTTTTTATGTTGGTTACTATTCTACCAAATCATGAACAACACATATCATTGCAAGGTGAAGTCAGTTCTTTATTTGGAAACATTAGCAACATATAGTGCAAGTTTCCAAAACATCTATCAACAATACAAGGTCTCATTCCTTTCTTCAGTAGAGGTTTACTAAGTTTCTTAAGAATGGGAAAAATAGGGTGTTACCCCTTAAAGTCCCCAAATAATGTTTTTATATGACTCATGCATGAGACCAAGCAGGCCGAGTGTTGTTTCCATGCTCTGATACCAATTTGTAATGCACCCAACCCCTAAATAGCCTTTCTAGGGGTGGGGCATCAAGTTTTCACTTTCCCTGGTTCATTTTTGGTCCCTTAATAAAAACCATCTTATTATGCTTCTCTAAAGTTTCCATATCCCATTATGTGCTTAAACCAGCTAGCAGGATCCTCCTTGTGACCTCAAGGTGAAAACCGAGAGCTAAGAGTATGTTCAACATAGGTTTCGACACTTTGGAATTTCCCAGACTTCGGGAGTTAACAAAAGTATTTTCAAAATATTAGATCACTGAAACCCAGGGAAGATTGACGGTCCACGTTCTTTATCGAGATCCTATGATTAAGAAGAGGGCTTTGGGTCTTAGGGCTTGGAAGATACTTCCCACTCGTCCACGTGATATCCCCAATGCACCGAACTAGCGGAGTTACGAAGGGTCATGAGATTGCTCCACGTGGCCGACAGTTAAACAATCACGATTTGTCTTGGGACTCTAGGCTTCAGGAGTCACAGAGGGTTAACACATTCATTCCTCTAGAGCACTAGACTAGCAAAGTATCCAGACACATCACCGACCACATTGACCAGGCCGACATGAACTAGAAAATGACACACGATGAGGGTTGAGGGTGACATGTGTCCTCAATGGGGGGTGACATGTGTCATGCTCTAATAGGCACAAAGGGTATGTGAATCATCCAGAACGGGGTGACACATGGCATGCATAATGTGGGTCCACATCACATTGAATGATGTCATCAAGCCACATAATCATCGACTGGTAACTGCTCGGTCCTTCAATCTAATGGTCCACAAGGTTCCACATAGATCCATAGATCTACAGTTCTCATTACTTCACAACGTCAACTTCAGGGATTACCAAATCCTTTCGACGCAAATCCCCCAAAGAGATAAGTCTCTCAACTCTTAGATATTTCTCCACGTGTCCTCTTCAAGCAACGATTGAGATTTACTTCGGCCTTCGTGACTTCGACGATTTTCACTCCTTGAAAACCCTTGGCCAACTTCCTTCGGAGTACAAAGTCTCCAGACCATGGGATCGCGTGCCATGTACCCTTTCATCCAATGGTCCTGGTCACTTCGGTGATTTGACATTCAGGGCTTCAACGTGTATCTCCCGAATTTCCTTCTAGACCATGCTAGATCTATTTCCACGTGTACCTAACATATACGAATAGAGTTTAATCCAGATTGCAAACCTTCAGGGAAACTCACACGCCTCTAAGTCATAGAATGCTCAGACTCCCAGGTACCATGGATTGGTGGACACGTGTCTCTTTGGTTTCAATGGTCCAGATCAACTCTGCGACTCTGACATTCAGGAGTTTCGGTGCTAGACATTTCCTATTATCCCAAAGTAACATTTTGCCAAAGCACGTAACGCTTCCCTACCTACACCTGATCTAATGAATGGGAGAGAGCTACACTGGATCTCCAGATCGATGACCCTTGTCGATTCTTGATTTCATCCTTCGGCTATTTTCGAGGATTGTGGAATCACAAGTCTCGAAGTCCTGAAGCTGAAGAGCTAGACCCTTTTTGGATACTTTGGAAAATTTTATGGGCTATGTGCAAATCCTTTTTGTCGCCAATGGGTTAAGAACAAGGGCATGAGCCCTCCGTTAGATGGATGGTTGGTCTGTAGGAAAATTCCCTTTTCCCAAAGACTTGAGCTTAACATTCATGCTAAGGTAGAATTCACAGGGTTGGTAGGACTTAGACATTCCAGTCGATCCTAACATGACCCTTCTGCGAGTTCTCATCCCATGATTATCTAGAAGAAAAATTGAGATAGATTGAAAAATCATATAGATATAACAATTTACATAAATCAGAAATATTTTCTAACAACTATTCAAGTACTAAAAGACTGAATCATAGACAAACATTTCATCATCACATCCAATATAATACACAAAGTATGAAAATACTTATCAGAACTGGAAAATTTGAAGCAACTACTGAAAGGGGTGCATGTTTCCTCCCAACCATAGGCACAGTCACTCCTGACAGATTTGTTGGACAACTGAGAGGGGGGGCTGAATCAGTTGTTACCGAGCTTAAACAATTATGCTTCTTTTAAAACTCTTTGCAGAAACACTGAATGATGATCACAATAATGCAGGGAAATAAACACTGGCACATTCAGCATCAGTCACATATATGAGAAACACAGAGACAGATATTTTCTGAGGAAACCCACACAGGGTAAAAACCTCTTTTTCTTTATATGATAAGTAATAATTACATTCTTTACATTATCATACATATGAGAACCAACTCATAATGAGGCTACAACCTCTGTTTTGCAAGCTGCA
>JZKD02S2296992.1:220500-235524 GCA_000966675.3 Picea glauca | reverse complement strand
AATGAATAAATGTTGAATGCTAATTGATGAGTTTTGTGCAAGAGGGAAGTTTTGGGAAAAAGAGCCCCACACTCATTCACCCCCCCCTCTAAGTGTGGTAGGTGTGTCCAACAATGCATACCAAACATTATAGTAGGTCTATCATCTTCTAAATTAATGACATCCGCATGACTTTCAACATCCAAGAAATTTATCATCTTGGCAATTTTCTTTCTATACATTGGATTTTTCGCTAGTTTAACCAGAGGTACATGAATTTTGATTTTATTAATTTCGCTTTCCAGATTGAAACTTCCAATTATATTTTTGGCTTCTCTGGTTGGGATATCTATTTCTCTTTTTTCTAGTCTATTATTTTGTGTTGCTTTTGTTTCGGCTGTCTTTGTTTTGGCAGCTTGTGTTTCAACTGTTTTTGTTTTGGCAGTGTGTGTTTCAGTGGATGATTGAAATGCCTCATTCGTTTTAGTTCTCGACAAGATATTCCTCGATGGAGCGGTTGTATAATTTTTATCTCTAGGCCTTAGATTATATTTATATTGAAGCTCGACCATTATAGAGTCGATGATTCCTTAATAGTTAGACTCTCCTAGATTCTTTATAATTTCCTCATTTCCAAACAATAGTTTTTTTATCTAAAGACCTTTTGTAATCTTGTCTATTTAGGTGAGGTTCTTGGTCGTTATCACTAAGATTTTTTATATCTTCATCTAACCCCTCATAGTCTTGCATATCATCATTTTTCATGAAGTTTTCCGTTTTAAAAGGGGCTTTGATTTTTTGGTCCTCATTTTTTACTTGTCTCTGTTGGATCTGGGGGTTGGGATTCCTTTTGAAATCTCTCCTAGAAAAAGGATCAGGTTTAGTTTGGTCTAGTTCCATTCTAGAGATTTTGTTTGATAACTCTTTGATTATCTTATCCATGTCATCCATTTTTTCCTCCACGGACCTCCCAGATCTAGAGGGTCCCACTTGGTCCCTGAAGTGTTTAATTTCTTTGGTTCCCATCTCAAATTTTTCTTTTAGTTTACCCGATGCCATAATGTTCGACTCAATCTCAATGGCATCGTCCTGCATTCCTGTGAGGGTAGCATATCTCCTTTTCCTCAAAAATAGGGCAAAGTCGGGCTCGAAATCCCCTGCAGAAGTTACTTTAGCCATGCGCTAAGAGGGTTTAACTTCTACTGGAATCTTATGATAGAGTTTGTTAAACCTCTGGGTGAATTCTAGGAATGACTTGGAATTCTTTTTTCTCAGAGCTCCAAATTTTGTCAGATAATATAGGTGATCTTTCTTTTCTCCCCACTGGCTTAAAAATGTGTTTTCTAATGCATCATAAGATCCCACAGAACCTACCAGGAGACCTCAAAACCAGATTCTTACTTGTCCCTCAAAATTTTGTACTAAAAGTCTCGAGTAAAAATCCTCATTCTCAATGCCAAGGATATAAATCAATTGGTTAAAAATTTTTATGTGCTTTGTGGCAGTTAAATCTCCTTCTCCTGTAAATTTCGGTAAGTTCTTCATATAATTTTCTGCTAAATCATGAAGGGCAGGGGGAAGGACTAAAGGAGTGTATCTAGTCACCACTTTGGCAAAAATCCTAGGGGGTGGAGGTGGTGGTCCTTGACCTCATCCTCCTCCAGCACCGCCTCCTCTTACAGCTCCAACGCCACCTCCTCCAACAACGACCATTTGAAGTCGAGGGGATGAACTTCGGTAGTTAAAAAGAGGGTTTTCGTAAACTTCTAGGGACTAAAGTGGTGACTCTTCGACTTCCTCAACATGTAGTGAAGGAAAAACTGGAAAATTATCATTATAAGGCGTGAATTCTAGAAGAGGAGGGAACGAGAAACATGGACTAGCTTTTATGGACTTACAAGATGTATAGATAGGTGAACCGGTAGGAGACGAATCGAGGTATAAAGTGCACTCCTCAGGATTTTGGGGAACAAAATCCTTGGTTTCGGGTGAGGATGGGGTTGATAGAAAAATAACAATAGCAAGTATAGTAGAGGATAATTTATTCAGACTTTTTTGAGTATTGGACGGGTCAATCTCAATCTTTATTATAGTTTCACTAGTTAAGGCCTCCATAGAAGGTGTTTGTTTAAAATTTTCTTCAGGATTTAATTCTTCGACTGGAACCTTAGTATTGATTTGAGTTATTTTGGGCTGGTACTTCTTACCTAAAGATGAAGCAGTAGACTTGAAGTATCCCTTGGGTTTTAACAAATTTTCGGGATCAGATACATTTGTAGTCTGCTGATCGTCTAGGTTCTTCCTGGTATTCTTTCAACCGAATGATAGTTTTTATGTAGTGGAGTCTCCAAGTGAAAGATAAAAATAGCCTTAATACAATATTCAATATTTGTTCACTATCAAAGACAGGACATTACCTTTTCGTTTCCCCAAGGAAAAATAACTTCATTTCTCCGTCCCAGGCAACGACGCCAAAAAGATGTTGTTCCTGAGATTAAACTTAAGGCTCAAAGAATAATGCCAGGCATCCGAAATATAAAGGAATGCTTTTAAAAGGTGAATTTTCTTCCCTTAGTTATATAAGAAGTAATCCTCAATTGAAACTAATGACAGAGCAGGACAGAGGCCGTGATTTGTCATCTAATTCGATTTATAAAATCAGATGATGTGGGAGAAACTTACAAAAATCTGAAACAAAATGAGGCATCAATGGAAGATGAATATTACCATGTTCATAGAAGAAGAAAATAAAGAATGCACCCTTTAAAGGATATGAGATGCAGTGATCCAAGTAGCTCACATGTCTTGTATTTACTTATAGTGAATACAAAGGAAAAACTATTTGCTTATCAAATAACAAATTTAATGTGATTGCAGTAGAAGTAGTACTAAATTGCAAACACTCACTTATCAAGGAATAACATAAGGAAGGCTATAGATATGAAATACAAGAGAAAAACATAACTTAAACTGCACAAAAGTTGGAATCCCTATCTTCACTTATATTAATACTCACAAAAGGAGAGTTTTCTCTATTACATATAGCAAGAAGCAGCCTGAAATAAGTCTTTGATTTAGATATTTATACAAAATGGTCTCAACCTGAAACGGTCGGACTTCTCATGACCTAAAATGATAAATATTACAATATGTAAACTGAAAGGTCCCATAATCATTCACTCTGTCTCTTCACTTGCAGGTAGGGACGTTTCTTCTTCATATCTTCCAGCTCGGAGATAACTGGCATATGATCATGACTCATGGAAATAGTAGGTGTAGATTGTCTCATTTGTTTCCAGATGTGCTAGCTTTCCCGTGTTCGACACACTGGACACATCTACTTACTAGCTGCACTACTAACTTGGAAGGTTCTGTTGTGTCATTCACCTTGAAAATATACAACTTCTTTTCTATATGAGGCAACCTATCCTGTATCTTCCTCTCTTCCAACGATATAGTCTGTAGCTATAAGCTGCTATTTACTATCCACTTGTTGATCTGGATAAGGTCTATTTGTTTCAATTGCTAGATGGATGTACGGGCCTCTTCTATGCTTTTCTTGGCTTTGAGTTGATTTTTTGCTATGTCAATCTGCCCCAAGGCCTCAGAGATAGTATCTCTTTCTACGTCTATTAACCCCTTGTCGAGTGAAGACAATGATTCCTCACAAGCCTTATTTACTTCCCTAGCTAATATTTTTCTTTCAACCAGATTTGTATCCCATGTCTTTAGGATTATTACACCTTGGGTTTGCTCCGAAAGGGAGAATCAATGGATCTTTGGCATTTCATCCCTTGCTTCCATTACAATGGCCTCCTAGAATGTATCTCAAGCAACAATGGCTTCTCTCTCCTTAATGTAAATATATTTTAGAGAAAGGTCTTTCACTCGATAACAACTTTGAACAACTTCTACATTCGTAAAAAGGTTTTGTTGGGCTAATTCCAGCTTCTCGTTCACCTCCAATGCCTGAGCTTGGACAAATTCCATCTCCACTACTGTAACTTTGGCTAAATGTACCTTGGCCTGAAGTTGTTTGATCAATTCTTTTTGTTGAGTGGCTAGTTCTTTATTAGCCTGTGAATTCCTTTGAAGCTCCTCAATGCTCACTTGCAACTGCTGAATTCGATGCCTCTCGTAAGCTCTGATTTGATCGAAATCTTGGTTCATCTTATTTTTTACACTCTGTTCCACAGTATTTATTTGGTTCTGCAACTGTCTCACTAACATATTCTTCTGTTTCAGTTGTCACTCTAGATTCCCTACTGAACATTGATTTTCCGTGGCAAAATACCCTAGTGAGCCTTCCATTTCCATGGCGAAGTCCGCCTCATCTAAGGCTTGTCAATCATACAAAAATTTTTGTATTTTGATAGTGGAACCCTCTGTTTGGTGTGTTTCTCCTTTAACTATATCCCTCCTCTTCTTGCTGAAAAAGAAGTCGGAAGGGGGATTTCTTTAGCCAGAATAGGAGTAAGATCTTCTATAAATACGACTTCGACATTTGGGTTCCCCTGACTAGACTATAAAGGTGTTACCAACTTGATAGGGCTACGTATATCAGTGGATGGTTGTTGCCCTGTTGTGTTAGTAGATGATTTATCTGGTGTGGATGATGGTGTTTCCTATCCTTTTTTAACAAAGATTCAATTTGAGCTTTAGTTTTTGATCTTTAGTTTGATTACCAGGTAAATTCGGTAATGTGGTGTTTTCTTTCTATGTCAAATCATCCATTTTCTCCAAACTCTTCTGAGTGTCTTGTCCACTGGAACTTCCTGTTTCTAAACCTTCAGTCTCAACTTCTTATGTAGACGGAGGTGTCCAAGTTTCTCCCTACAAGACTTTAGGTAAACTGTTTCTTCTATGTCTTTGGAAACTGTAGAACTCAACTAATTTATCTGGAGCCAGAGTTTGGACTCAGCTCAACACCTCCTGGTATGACCTTAATCCCCAAAATATTTCATCCTATGGGGAATCTTCATGCTCGCATCTCTTTAGATTGTATAGATCTAGGTGATTCGACACGATCTTGTGAGGATCATGCTTCTTGAATTAAATATCCACCAATTTAATGTCTTCTAGGGATTTGGTCTCCACTTTCGAGTGGCCGAAATCAAACAATGAGAACATACCAATTTGTAAAGGGAAGGTCGGCCATACATTTTTCTACGCCGCTTTTATTTACTTTTTGATTCCTCCAGCTACAATTTGATAGGATATCGTTCGACACACCAGTCGATACGGTAGAAAATTTGGTAAAGCATGTGGGGGAACCGAACACCCAAAAACCCTGATGTAGGATAAATGTTCCTTAATTTACTAGTCCACTATTTTCCCTAGGTTGGTCATAATTTTGTCTGAAATCCTGGGAGGTGGGAAACCATAGAGAGAAATATGCATCGGCACCACCACATAGTGGCATATTTTGTATAAGAAATATTTTTCTTTATCCTCCCACAACTTTGAGTGATAGAAATGTATGGGCTCAACATTGGTCAGAGTCCTGCTCCAGCTCATAAAAGGAAACGACATCATAAAGAAAATGACATCCATAATGTATGTCAACATGTAGAAAGGGGCAGGTTTCTCTTTGGATTTTTATGACTGATATTATGTGATTTCCTTGGCCAAACTTTTCGATAATATCTTGGCCCAATTGAAAGAAAAACCTTCTGCAACTTCATGCATGATTGGTACCCATGATAATAGGAAGTGAGCAGAGTTTTCTCTCCTGAAAGGTCTACATAGCATCATGGCCACATACATCATATGGGTGTCTAATGAGGCAGTGGAATATAATCCATGGGTGTCTGCTTTGAACTTCTCAGGGCGTTCCCACTAGTTCTTGATTAAGTCAGGGAAATTATTTCCACATTGCATGCACTCTTCTTCATCGAACTCTGTTAAGAAAGTGACATTGTAACTGTATTTGAAAGTCAGAGATAATTTGTACATCACTTGTATATGTTCTGGTCGAAAATACCCAACAAAAAATTTCTGTGAATTATGGATGCTCCTGGTTGAGACGTCAACGTTCTCCAGGGCCCAGACTATCATGTCGTTATACAACATGAGTCTCGACCATGTGGCTGTTTTATGCAACTATGTTTGAGCTATGTATTTGAGCTTTGTCGCCTAAGTTTTGGTCACCTCATAGCTTGACTCTTCTGTTCATTTAATCAACTTGTATTGTACGATATCAAACACATGCATCTAGGTTTTCATGGTATCTATAGCTCTCGACGATGTTTCCGAGAGGACATCCATTTTCTGGCTCGTGCTTTCACCAACCGCTTTAGTCATTTTCCGTGGAGTCATGATAGTAGTAATATCATAACTGTGCTACCTGTTACAAAGAAATGCATAAACTTCTTAGTTCGTTAAAGCTTGCTATTATGTGAAAATGAAAATACGATTCAAACTTCAATATCTTTTTCACCTCAAGTGTATCAATTTACGAATACCTTTATTGACAATGTATTTGTTATCTTTAATGAAAAATCTAGGCAATGATCTACAATCTTATTTGAAATCATTGCCGTTGAGATGTAATTAATGCCATTAATATTTGGGGGTTCACAACCAAGAGCTTGGATAAATAAGATTTGAAACTTTCTGAAATTCTAATTAGCGAAAACTCAATTGCGAGATAATCTTGTTTTAACCCATTAAGTAACTGTGTTTATTGTTAAGTGCTTTTCAGGTTTTAGGACTTCAAGAGTTTTATAGTAGCTCTAGATAAGACTTACAAAACTCAAATCATGAAGTGATTAATAGTTAGCTAATTTTCTTTAATCTTTAATTAACCCTTCTTAGTGTTTACGATATTTTGGGAGTTCAAATTTCGTGAATCTAGAGTGTGATGAATGGTGAATATCTGAAATCCAGATGCACGGAACTTTATATTTAACTTTTAATTGGGTCATAGGTTTTAGGTATTTGTGGTTTTCGTGCGTCAACAAATTAACTTTATTACCTTTTCGACAGGCCATTACCCATAATGGTCTGTTAAAGCTTATTCGAGGTAGATGTGTACCGGGAGTAGGATCATTAGAACTCTTTTCGGACATTTGGACATTGGAGTTGATACATGGTGAAACGCTTGAAGCACGAAACTATGAAACCCAAAACTTCGAAGAAGTCTCTAGAGGCTTGACCTTTTTAACATTCAGGCGGCTCCAAAAACTTGGGGAAAAAGGGATCGTTTGATCGAAAAGGAAACTAGATCGACGATGGACCTTGTACGTGCCTTAAGGATTAAAAATTTAGAAGTGTTCCAACATAAGGACTTAAGTGTATTGTGTGATTTGATGAGAGTAGGAGAGTCGATGGCTTTCCAACAAGTGACGGGCATGACGCAAGTTGAGGCTCCTTCGAAAATAATAATTTTGCAGATATTCTTGTTTTCAACAACAACTTGGATCTGAAATGCTAAATGAGGAGGGAACCTTGGAACATGATCTTCCAAGTCAAAGATTATGAGATTAGTATCCGTGGGGTCAATTCCACCAATGTCTTGTAACAGTGCCTTCTGTTGAGCAGGGAAACTTTGAAGGACTTCAAGAGATGACATTGCAGAGGGTGCTTATGCAATATCTTCTACAGTATTGTAGTTTTGTGTAGCACGAGTGTGAGGGTTGAATGAAGGATTTTGAGCAACGCCCTTGGGAGGAGGGAAAAGAACTGTATCGAGACCCAGTCTTTCTAGATGAAGAGGAACCTTGGGAGGTGAAGTTGAGGGAGAAATTTGAACCAATGAAGGTGGTATATCATCAAATTTCTCTTTTGACGGAGAGTAATCCTTGGCTCGTGTTTCCATTGCAACTTCGTTCTTTTTAAAATCACTAGTACAAATAAGGACATAGGACGAGGTAGAAGGAGAAGTTCGGTCATGAATGACTAGTTGGGCTTGCTACTGAGAAGTGAAAGGTTATGATAAAATGACATGTGTAGGAGGTTTTCCGCTCCCTTGGAGGAACTTAGTAACCTCAGTGCTTCTTGGACAATCTTTTGTATAATGATCGTCACCACAAATCAAGAAGGGGTAATGAGGTTTACGTTTATATTTCTCATCAACAGTTTGCATCTTTGCTTTATTAGATTCTGGATTATTATTCTTGTCCTCCTTGTTCTTACCCTTCCCTTTATTTTTATTTTTATTCTTTCTGGTAGGCGTGGATTGAATAGAATTAACTTCAGTAGTCTTATCGGTGGAAGGAGTAGGAGTAGGAGTATTTTGTGCATTAGAATTATTAGTTTTGGGATTGGTGTGACCGGTGTGTGTGGACTAGGCCTCAGTGTGAAAGGTGTCGATCACACCATCAACAACATGAGAGGCTATTGGAGGTTTCGGGGTAGGGTTTGTGGAAGGACGAGGAACGTCAGGGATCAAATCATAAAGTGTTCTCGTTTGCAAATAAACAAGATCAAGATACTGAGCACAACTGATCGTCTACTCTTCAGTGACAACACCACCCATGGAGACTTCACGAGCGATAGGTCCAATGAGTGATTTGGTAAAACACTCAACCAATAGTTGATCAGGAAGAGGAACTTTGATTAAACGTCTTCTCCTCCTCCACTCATGTATGTGATTAGAAATATAAGTGGACGAGGATTACTTAAAAGAACTCAAAATTTCAGTTCCCGTCTCGTATCGTATTGGTAATTGGTAATGTGTCAAAAAGGCCATGGCTAGTGTGTTAAATTCATTGAAGAAACCTCGCGGTAACTCAATGTACAATTTTTTTGTTGAACCCGTGAGAGTTCATTAGAAAATTCGTAATCTGACGGAGTCATCCATCAAGGTGTTGGATGAACACCACAGATGAAAAGTCATAACATGATTATTCATATCTTCTCCTATTCAACCATCAAATTTAGGAAAGTTGGACGATATCTTGGCTGGTATGATGGGCCAATAAGGAGAATGTAAGATAGGATTGTTCAAAATCCTAGACAGGTCAGGTAAATCCAAAGTGTCTATAAAAGGAAACTGTTGATTCACTTGTGGAAACTGGTAGTTTTGAGGGGAGAACCCCATAGGTATATCAGTAGGACCATAAACAATCTGTATATAATTAGATAGTCCCAACATATTCGATTGTGGAGGATTTGGAGGCATATAGCCCATAGGGTTGGGTTGATTAGAGATGTTCCCTTGGAAAGGAACACTAGATTGAATGTTCATAACCCAGGCGAGATTCAAATAACTCAGATACGGTTGACTGAGGTTGGGGGGTACAAAAGAGTTAACTTGAGGATGTTTCCCCCAAACCGGTTGTAGATTTCTTTGGAATGGAAGTTGCCAAGGTAAATATGGTACCACAGGTGTGTTTTGTCCATAAAGTGGGTTATAGAATCCAACTTGAGGTTTCCCCCCAAGTTGAGATTGTGCCCCAATCTGAGGTTGCCCCCCAAATTGAGGTTGTCCCCCAACTTGGGTTTGACCTGCAACAAGAATCTAGAAACTAGAAGTGATAGAAATATTGGTGCCTCTCAAAATATTGGATCCACTAGGGCCAGATCCTCCAAGCGGGGGTGCAGGAGGAACATACAACCCTCCGAAAAGAACCTGAGAAGGTGTAGGAACAAAACCAACAACAACATTATACCCAGGAGGAACAAAAAGTGTAGAAATTTCGGATGGAACCTAGGTATAGGAAGGAACATAAGTATTCATAGCTCTATACCCAGGGGAAGTGACAAATTCAATCTAGGTGGAAGTGGTGTCCCAATTAGAGCTTGGGAGATAACCACATTTCCAGTAGGAATCATGGTAGCTTGTGGGACCATAGTAGAATGGGCCATCTGGAGATTAGGAATCGAGTGAGAACCAATCAACAATTGGTCTGAAACGATGATGACATTACTAGTAGTGCCAGTACAATGGTCTAAAGGTATTGTATAGGTGACAAACATCTCAGGCACTTGTGATGCCATAGGTTGATCATGAATCACTCCTAGGTTATTGTACAGATCACGTACTGTCAAAGGGATAGAGCCAAAATTAGAGGTTCCAACAGTGTTATCCAAGATCCCAAATGGTTCACTTGGAAAAAGTGGATCCTCTACTCCAGATCCGATGTTAGGTCTAGTAGGTATTCTAGTATTATCAACAATAACAATTTCTCCATATGAGTTCATGTGAAGTATGTGCATGTCTGGTCTAAGAGGGGGAAGTCTGAATGCCTCTAAAGAGTCCAAAAAAATTCAAAATCCTTCTAAAGAGTGTGTGCTCCCAACCTTAGAAGCTACTTCGTTGTTGACTACTACCTCAGGAGAGCCTTCTGGTGAGTTAGAAGGTAAGGGTTGGTAATCCTCCGGATTTTCTAGGGGTATGATGTTGCTTGAGATAAGTAAAGAATGAAAGAAATATATGAATGATTAGAGGAAACAAACAACACTCAATAATAAAATCTAGCAATCAACCAAGAAAACAAAACCTTCTTATTTCAAAGGCACTAGTTGGTGATGAAATCCAACGTCGCGAAGTCAAGATAAGAAGGGGTTGGGATAAGTGGGTGGAAAAGTTACGTTGACGACCTAATTAACGAACTTACACCCTGGTGCAAGCTCCCACACATAATTGTGGGTATACACTCCAAGGAGCCTGAGTGAGTTTGGCCAACATCGATTCTAGGTACCATGAAGAGTTTCCCCTTCATAGTCACGTAGCGTAAATACCCTAAAGATATAGGATACTAAGGTTACCAACTACAAAAATGATTCTTGGGGAAACAATCGACAGTTCGATCCATGCTTAAAGGCAGGGTATCTAGCCCAAAATCAAATCGAAAGGCTTCCACTCATAATTGTGGGTATACCTTCAAGCAACCCCCATAATATGTGCAATATATACACCAAGACCAACAAAGAAGTGTGAGTAACTCTGCTAGTCTCAATGCAACCTCAGGTTTGACCCTTGTGTGAGAAGGGATCCCAGAACAAAATGTAGCAATTGGATTTAAACTCTCCCTATCACAAGATACTATTGTGTGTTTTAATGCTTTGGAGAGTGTGCCTTACAACCTATTCCAAAGCACTATCCTAGCTAATGTTGGTGAAAAAGATCCCTAGAAAACAAAAGTTACTAATAAATTTTAAATTTATGTCCTATTTTAGAGGTTGTTGCTTACTCAAAGAGGGAGGTGGAAGTGAAACTGTTGATGTTGAGACCATGACCCAATAAAATGAAAAAAGAGATGAATGTACAATTTTCAATTCAATGAACTCTAGTTACAGTAGGGAGAATTTATTTTTTTTGAAGTACAACAAGCTACGAATTACAATTCCTTAATTTCGAATGAACACAATTCCAAACAATCACAAACTATAAAATTTTCCAATTTCTTCTCTTTACGAATATTTCGAATGTAAAAAAATTTCTTGCGAGAGATTACTAAAATGAATAAATGATTCCAATTCTTCCTTTCAGAAATCAAATCAGAAATATAAAGGTGAAAGGAATGTTGGAAGATTGGTTGTTGTCATTGATGTCAACCCTAGTCATGGGTTTTGGACCGCAATATTGATGAAGGTATTTGGACATGAAGGAAAATGCACATGTAGATACAACACCCATGGATGGATAATATACATCATGTTGTTTCCGGTGGTATGTGGAACGTCATGTGGATCCTCATGGTTGAGGAGAAATGAATTTTTGAAGATGACAAAGTGAATTGAAAAAGGAATTACATGTAGGCCCTGAAGATAATTAAATAAAATAATTACAAAATAAGAAAGTGTTAGGTCGGCCCTAATGTTAAATGGAAGTGACATAAATGGTGTAAATAAACATCATTATACATTCATTTGATACAAGTTGAATTTCAGAGGAAATAAGAAGAAAAGAAGGTCGGATTTCAAGGGAGGATGAAGTCTTTTGGTGATGTGTTCTAAGGTATGTTATTTTCAGGTCATCTTACCATTTTTACTATGAATTTTTTTCTAGAATGATTCAGATGGTGAAATTGCTATGGTATTGAGAAGACATATCAAGGTACCTTTGGTAAAAATTCCAGCTCTTGATTCTCTATAATTATGGAGATACACTCTATGGAAGATAGGGTTTGTGACCAGTCCATTGACATCCCAAGAGAAGACAACCGACCTGGCCAAATCCATGGAAAAGATGAACCTGCAGGAGACAGAGATAAAGCTTAAAAAGGAAGTTTAGAACCTTCAAGAACTCAAAACTTCTTTCCAGACCAGCCTCTCCAAGGAAAAGCAGGTAACAGAGCAGCTTCGAAAGCAAACAGTGGCAGGGAAGAATTTGGCTGAGGTTAAAGAGAATGTATGGATAGACATCACTAAGTCCATAAATGAGATGTGGCCCATGATCCAAATCATGTTTGAGAAGAATGAGTTGGTCCAGAGGAGCAAACAGGCCATTGAGAAGATCAGAGTAGAATTGGGAGACATGCTAACACAGGCAAATGATATCATCAAGTTCCTCAATTCTAAGACCAGGAAAGAGATGGAAGAGTTGAAGATTGAAGAAAGAACAGAGACCATCCTTGAGGTCAAAAGGTTTTTGACCAAGAGATGACTAATGCTTCAGCTGGAAGAAAAGATTTAGGTCATGGACCAGGGAGTACAAAGGTTCTTCAATAAGATTGAAGCTCTCCAGAAGAAAGCTCTTCCTGGTCTGAAAGTGATCAATGATAAATTAATGAGACTCCCAGACTACAAGAAGAGACTAGCCGAAGTGGCTAAGGACAATTCAAAGTTTGCTGGCATACAAGGGAGCATCACCGACAAAGCATTCCTGGATGCCCTTCAGTGGGACATCGGTATCCAACATGAGATTCGATACATATTCCTCACCAAGCCTACATTAGCCAAGTATACAGAAATGGACGAAGTGTATCGAAGACTGCTCAAAGTCAACGTGCCCAGTCATCTCAGATGGGAAGAGCTCTGCGATCTGATCAATTAGCAGATGAGCTGTCCAGGTCCAGTCACCTGTCTAGTCAGATGAGGTCGTGCAAAGGCTTCATCAACGGTCTATCTAGAAATCAGCGTGCAGTTACACCTAGTCATCAAGTAGTTCCTACATTTAGGAAATTTGTTAAATTAGTTAGGCTAAAAATAGATTTAGCACGTCCTGGTCATTTATGACAGGAACGTTTTTAATTCGAGTTATAAATACTTCACCTTTCTAAGTATTGGGGGTTGTTGATCTTCACAGCCTCATGCTATTAGACTGTAATATTTTTGAAGAGATCTTCCATTAATAAAAATGAGGCACTTTTATAGGATTCTTGCGTGTATTCACTGGTGATGTTTTCTCTCTAAGTTGAACGTTATCCTTGCTTTGTAATCATCTTGTTTTCTATTTCTAATCTTTAAGAGTAACGAATGTTGCAAGATTTATCTCATATACCCTGTTTCTGACTTGAAATATTTTAGTGTTTTTCTTCTGGTATTTTCAATAAAGGAATTCTTAATTGCTTCTTTGTTGAAAGTATTTTTTCTCATCTTTTCTGCTCATCATCATTTAAGCTACTAAAAGATCCAGTGATTATATTATCTCGCCCTATGAAAGATTTTCCTTTGTGTTTCTGGTTTGTATTTCATAATTTATTAAATGCAAACCCTATAGCCGAATGTATGTGTAGACTGTCTCAACCAATTCAAAAAAAAAAATACTTTGACAACATAACCGACCTATTTCTTTACCTAGCCTAATATCTAAAATTGGAAACATAGCTAAATCATATAGAGAGATCCCTCTCTGAAGTTGGAAGGGATAGATCCCAGCTTCAAAAGTGGTTGGATAAAGTTACCTTTGTAGATTTCTTCTGTTTTCAACCTCTAGGAATTTTACCAAGTGCTAACATAGTGGCGACTCCACTGGGGACATAACTAAAAATTGATAATTTCACGTTTTCATTTCCCTAAAAAGAAAGTTCATTCCGTGGAATATTGAAAATTTGAGAAGAAAGTAATGTTTAGAGGTTGATTAAACTTTGTACATATTATTTTCGGACTCACAAAACTAAAAAATATATATATATAAACCAAAAAGAATTCTGGCTCCCAAGAAAGTTTATACTCGATCTCATCCAGACCCAGAACCTGCGATAGTGACAGATAACCCCGAACAGTTGCTCATTAAAAATTCCTTAGCTGAAGGTTCAACGAGTCATATTCCCCTTCATAAGTCCATTTCCTTTTCAGGGAAACCTGTTACATCTCAAAACCCTGACCTTGATACCTTTCCACAACCAAGCCTGGTTAAAACATGGTCTGATAGTTTTGTGACTGGAATCATCTTTGACCCAACTGTTTTGCAACCCCGAACCCCCGAAGTTCTGTCTCCCATGACTAAACCACAAATCACTCCCTCAGTGCTATCTAGTCCCTCCTCGTCCTCATCTTCAATCGCTACCTCGCCGATCATCCAGGTTGTCGTCCCACCTCCTCCACTCATCATGGTAGCCAGATACGCTCCCTTGGTGTTGGCCGCACCTCTTCATGCTATGCCACAAGATTATCAAACTAGACTTCCACAGTTTGATGCGACAGGACCCTTGAATGCCCAACAACATGTTGACAAAATTAATTATTATTTTGACCTACAAGAAGTTGATGAGGCTGACGTTCAAATGAGATTGTTTGCCCAAAGTTTGACAGGTGACATCAAGAAATGGTACAAAGCTTTACCTGTCGCCTCAGTCCTTGACCTTGTCACGTTCCAAAGGATTTTTCTTGACAGATGGGAGGTAAAGAAAAACCCTCTCCAAATATTGTCAGAATATGAGAATATAAGAAGAAATCAAGGTGAGACGGTACAAGATTACTGCACTCGTTTTAATAACCTGTACAATGCAATTCCAGCCAAAATCAAACCTCCACAGGGCCTGGCATTGATAAAATTCCCTGATGGTTTTGATGCTGATATGTCGTACCAACTAAGAGAAAGAAATTCTACCACCCTGGAAGACATGCAGAAAAGTGTTATAAGTGTGGAGGCCAATTTGTTGGCAAAAAGGGCACGTTAGAGGTCAGAGAGGAGAGTCACAATTAAAGAAGAAC
>JZKD02S2296992.1:189309-201520 GCA_000966675.3 Picea glauca | reverse complement strand
GAAGATAGGCCCTTTTGGGAACATGAACACATGTTTGTCAATGAATCATGAATATGACCAAAATAATGTGTAACACCCAAGGGAGGTCCTACCCACTCCATTCCCAACAAATGATGTGCGTAGTCTCTTGGAATTGTAGAGGCTTGGGGAATTCATTGAAATTCGAAGCAGTTAAAGACCTCTTGAAAATCAAATCTCCTGATATACTCATGCTCCAAGAGACTAAAATTGAAGGGGAAACCCTTCTAGAAATTAGCAATATGAAATGGAAGAATAATGCAGGGAAATCCATTAGTGCAAGGGGATCTTCAGGAGGTCTCACAACACTATGGTCGGAGGACAAGTTTTTATCTAGAAAGCTCCTTTGAGACTCAACATTGGATTTTCACCAAACTTCAACACTCTTCAAGTAAGATTACCTTCTCACTCTTCAATCTTTATGCGCATGTTCTCTTTACTGAGAAGAAAAATTGATGACAATCTTTATCCTATTTTTTAGAAATTTACTCCCCTACGAACATCATTTTAGCCGGAGATCTTAACTTAGTTTTCAAACCAAAATAAAAGAGAGGTGGAAACAATGGTAGGGACCAAATGCTACCCTTTTTTGAGGAACTAGTTCACCAGTGAGATCTCCTTGATTTCAAGCCTTCGAAAGGGATCTACACCTGGACAAACAACAGAGTTGGGGATGATCACATCTCAGCTCGCTTGGATCGATTCCTAGTCCAGAGCTCGTTCTTACTGGAAAAGAGGTTAATCTCTTCCAAAATTCTCCCAAAACTGAATTCTGATCATAAGCCCATTCTCTTACATTTGGAAGAGCAAGAAAAATTGGGCCCAATACCATTCCGTTTCAGCCCACTTTGGACAGAAAAGGAAGGGTTCTTGGAAATTGTCCTAACGACTTGGTCCACACCAGTTACAGGGTCACCTAGTTTCGTGTGGGAGCAGAAGTTAAAGGTAAAGAAACATGCTTTGAAATTATGGATTAAAATTCCCAATAATACCCCCTCTGGTCACATAAGAGAGACTATTCAACACTTATCAAATCTGCAAATGGAAATGGAAAGCAAGGATATCACCAATTTAGAAATAGAGAAGGAACAAATTTCTCAAATCAAATCCTTTCATGCTTTCTATGAAGAAGAAGAGTACTGGAGGCTTAAGTCTCATAGCTTGTGTCTAAAATATGGATACTGCAATACCTCTTTCTTCCATCAGAAATACAGAGCCTAACTTTCCTGAAACCATATTTCTAAAATTGCCTCTACAGATGGGTTGGTCTACAAAGGTTTTGATCAACTTAAAGTGGTAGCGGAAAATCATTTTCAGAACCTTTACAAAGAAGATGAAGTTTGTTGTGAGGAGGTCACCTCTGAATTCCTCTCACACATCCCCTTTCTTGTAAATCGAGTAGACAACTCAACCCTCATGAATCCTTTTATAGAAGAATAAATCTACAATGTTATTTGGTCCATGGAGCCCAACAAAGCTCCAGGGCAAGATGGCTTCTCAATCCATTTTTATAGAACATGCTGGGAAATAATCAAGACTGATTTGTTGAGAATGATTAAAGCATTCCAACAAAAATCCAAAGTGGGAGGTTGCACTAACTCCACTTTCCTAGCTTTAATCCCCAAAGAAGTGAATCTGGGCTCCTTCGACAGATTCAGGCCTATCTCGCTTCGCAATGTTTCATACAAAATTATTTCCAAGCTAATGGAAAACATAATTAAGCCTCTGTTAGGGAAACTCATTTCTACCATACAAAGCGGATTTGTCAAAGGGAGACATATCCTGGACATTGAAATTCAGGTGCAAGAACAAATGCATTCTAGTCATCAATGACAAGAGCAAGGGATGCTCATAAAGCTCGACATGGAAAATGCATTTGACTAGGTAAAACTCTCCTTCCTTTACAAAGTTCTTCTTTCTTTTGGTTTCAATTCTGATTTTGTTAATTTTATTAAATATTGTACTGAAAATCCTTGGATATCCCCACTAGTAAATGGCATACCAACCAATTATTTTCAAGCCTCGAGGTGATTAAGGCAAGGTTTCCCTCTTTCCCCTTTCCTGTACATCCTAATGGCAGATTCATTAAGTATAAAGCTAACTGCATAAAATAAAGTTGGGACAGTCCTAGACATTAGGTTGATGAAGGGCCTTGATCCAATCAATCATGCCTTATTTGCAGATGAATCTCTTATGTTGGGCGAAGCCTCCATAAATATTGCAAAGGTATTTAGTGAAATCCTTCAATTTTTTTGCAGTATCTACGAAGTGCTCATCAATAAAAGGAAAAGTGAAGTGTATGGGGGAAATGTAGACCAAAAAACTATCCTGTGAATAGCCCATTTCTTGGGGTTCTCGGGCTATGCTTCTTGGGAAAACATAAAATACCTCGGGCTATCCTTAACTCTGGGTTCCAATAAGTCTTCGCTGTGGATTGAAGTAATAAGAAAAATCAAGTACAAAATCACAACTTGGGGAGGTAAGTGGTTGACTAATGCTGGGAAACTCACACTTATAAAATCGATCCTATCTTCCTTGCCAATATACCATGCATCCTTCCTTCTGGCTCCAAAGATGATCATGGTACAAGTTTCAAAATTTATTCGAGACTTTCTGTGGCGAGGAGGAAAAGGCAACCAAAAGAAACTTCACTTAGTAAACTGGGACACTGTCAAATGCCCAATTTTTGAAGGAGGTTTATAGGTAAGAGATCCCAGTCTAGCCAACATTGCTTTGGGTGGAAAAATCCTTTGGAAGCTCTACTCAAGTTGCAAACATCCTGTAAGTCAAATTTTAAGGAAAAACACCTCAAAGGGGCTTCTTTGAGAAACCTCCAAGCATAAAACACTCCCAAAGGTACGTTGATATGGAATCTTTGTCGACGCGGGCTAGATTTATTCCAAAAACAACTGTATTGAATGTTTGGAAATGGGGAAAAAACGTTGATGTGGAAAGACAACATCATGGGCCAGTCGCCCCTCGACAACTCTGATGAAATAAAAGAGATTCGTGTGTGGCTTACTCAACATGGAATTACAAAACTTGTAGACATCTCCTCTTGGGATGCTTCAGGGAATTGGTGGTCTTGGGTCTTCCCTAGAATTCCATATCATATGAAAAATCAAAAGAACCTCCTCTTAGTAGCGTTGACAGGTTTAGCACCTGTTCATCTGCTTTCGACAGAAAAATGGGGTTGGGGTAAGACTGGAATTTACACTGCAACGCAGGGATTCAACTCCCTTAAATGTCACCAAGCATTGATCGAGTCAAAATCTCTCTGGAAGCAGGTCTGGGATCCTCTTGGTCTTCCCAAAGTTAATTTCTTCTTCTGGGTTTTAATTCATAAGAAAGTGTTGACTGGAGAAAATCTAATAAAAATAAGTATTATCGAACCACATAGATGCTCCCTGTGTTGTAATGCTCTCGAAACTATGGATCATATGTTTGTGGACTATCCATTCACCCAAGAAGTTTGGAAGATATCCCTTCATGGTATCAATGTCACAACTCGAACGCAGATTACAGTGATAACATTATTCTCCTCATGGAAGGCGCGATATCCTCATGCAGTCCAAAGCAAATCAATATGGAATAGAATTTGGTAGGCCATACCCAAATTCTTATGCTGGAAAATATGGCTGGCCAGAAATGACCAGATCTTCAATAGCTCTCTGCACTCTCCTTCGATGGTGGTCACCAAAGAAAAATATCTCCTCTTTGAAACAGTGGCACATCACTCCTTCAAGAATGAAAATTCTCTCCTCCCTAAAGAAAATAAATGTCTAGGAACCTTTATACTCCAGGATAGAAAACAATCACTTTTCACCTCTTCAACACTCTAGGATGGTGTTTACGAGACATAGATGCAGTTTTTCAATCTTGTTGGAGGAAGCAAGGAAAAAAATCGATTTTTTTTACATCACCTCCAAACGAAACCCAGGGAATGCAGGAGCAGGCATACTGATTTACTCCTCGGATGGTTCTTGGAAAGATAGCTTCATCTAGGGATTAGGACAAAGAACTAATAATCAAGCTGAAATTCTAGGGCTTCTAAAATCCTATCCGATAGCACGTGGAAACGACAATAAAGAAATACAAGTTTTTGGAGACTCCTTAATTCTTATAAAGATATTAAACTCGGATGATCACTTCAGAAATCCAACGCTCAACAACACTTTGCAAAGGATGTGTATGTTTTGCAAGATTTCTCCTCCTCCCACTTTTTCCACATCCTACGTGGATCGAACAAGGAAGCAGACACAAAGGAAAACATGGGCTATCTCTTGCCTCAAGGAGAAATTGACAAAAATGATGAAGCACCTTCGTGGATTCCTATACCGAAGGTTTGGATTTACCTCAATCCCTAGCTATGTAAGAAAGGGACATGATGTAATTCGGATAAGTGGGTCGTTGAATCCTTGTACTGATGGTTGATTTGGCTTCGGTCCAATTGATATCTAAATAAAAAATAAAATATAACCATTTTAGTTAAAAAATAAATAAAAGTAAATTAATCTTTATAGATAAGATATAATTTATTAAAAATAACACTTTTACAAAACTTCTTGTGAAATTTTATAAGCACACTCAAGTAGATTTGTAGGATTTTTTAACAATGGACTTGGGATTTTTGAGAATTAATGAAAACTTTCCATCCTCTAAATGAGGGGAAGTACTCAGTGGTTTTCCTTGAGAGTTGTAACTTGGAAAATAAAACAAAAAATGATTGCCAGAAAGTGTCAGGTTAATTTTGAAAGAAAAACTACAAATGTTGTTGTTGACACTTGAATCCGTTAGGAATGAAACCTCAACCTCACAAGGATATAAACCCCCTTGCATTTTTATAGAGGTGGTACTCCTCTTTTACTTCAGTTTTTTCTTGGGACTCTAGGTCTTCAGAATATGGGACTTTGTAGAAGTCCGTCGTGGTAATCAAAGAAATATAAAATAACAAGAAATAAAATGTTTTTATTTTTTTATTTTTACATAAAGTTCCTGAGAAATGACCAGGAAACACATACTTCATACATTTAAAGAAAATATACAAAATTTCCTCACATCCATCATAGTTTAAGATAGAGATTTCTAATCACATAAAATAAAAAAATATGATCTATATGCATAAGATAACTTTAATAGAGTGGACACATGGGAATATCAATTAAAGATAATGATAGATCAACCTGAAATAATTTATATTTTGAAAACAGGATTACAAAGCACAGTCAAGATTGTTCCCAAAGTAGCTCTCTTGAAATTTCTAAAAAATATATAGTTCAGTACATACTCTTTGAAATTTAAAATGTGTTTGTCCTAAGGACTAGGATTTTGGCTCCCATGGACCATAAAGCAAATAAATACAAGAAATATGCTTGTAGAAGGAGGATGGTGGGAGAAATTAGAACAACAAAACCTGAAAAGAAGAAAACGAGAAGTTATCAAACTTTAGTTAAACCTTTCAAGTGAAAGAGATTGAATACCTGGATAAAGGAACTGATAAAGAAAGAAATATATTATCAGAATAAAATTACTATGATGGTCTCTCTTTCTCTTCACTTTCTTGTTGTTGTCCTTTTATTGTCTTCATCGACGGTTATAGGAACCGTCTCAACTGTTTCTTGCCCTTCTAGAAATTCTTGTACAAGTTTCTTCTTGAAACATTTCCTTTAATTAATGCCTCATTAATTCCTCATTAATGAACTCACATCATTAATATATATACATTGAAAATGGGTCCTTCTCATTTTTTAATAAAAGTTTTAATTAAATTTTTATTTTTACAATTTAATTAATTTCCAATTAAAACATGATGACTATAACTTAATTTTCTGGAAGTGAAAGCCAAATTTTTAACCATTTAAACCACCTCTGATGTTCTCTTCATTATATGATATTTCCAATGATGTAATTTTTTCCCAAATCCGTCGCCTGGATCTCAAGATATGAGCTTATGAAGTTGAGTTGTCACGTAGGTCCATTAAAATGCAATTGATTGATATTTTAATTTCTTATAAAAACATTTCTACTTTCATCACATGAAACCTATACCACCATCTTCTACGTCGAAATACCTTTCCAACAGTATACAATTTTCTACAAATTGATGTCGGGAGCTCAAGATATAGCCTTTGCAAGATCGTGACTCAACCACCGTCGATCAAGTTAGATTGGTAAATGTGGACCCTTGATTTAATTTCAACCTCCTTTGTTGAATTTTGAATTTTCTTCATTATTCTTATCCCACATGTACGAGAATAAAAGAGTCTTAGTGGTATATAATGTTAAGTGTAACATACACTTGACAAGAAATAAAGAAGAGAAGAGATTATGGAGCTTGGAGGATTCAACCCTTGGAGAATTGTTGAATATAATAATAATTTTTCATGCTTAGTCAACCACCAATATGCCCATTCAACAATAATGAGTCATCCAACCAAATTTTGACACATTTCATCACTCAGTAGGCCAACAATCTGCCAATAATAATCTTCCATATGTCATCCAATAAAGTTACGTCATGTGCAACTTTTTGTATGCTGCCACGTGTCTCCATCAATTAGTTTCCATGTGGCACCATTCATCTAATTTCCATGTTGATATATCTCACTGGTTAATAAAGTTCCATGTGTCACTTGGATATGTTCCTCATAGAAATTAGGATAGGAAAAATATTATTAAAATAATATAGCGGGTTCACGAGTTTACGTGAATGCAGAGGTAGGTGAGGAAATCATTGCGGACTCGTGGTAATACATAGTAAGGAATGAGTGTGAAAAATTCTAAGTGTAGGTGAAGTGGAGAGGAGAGGTAAATAGTTGTAAAATATTCTAAGTCTTGAGATATAGCGGGTTCACGAGTTTACGTGAATGCAGAGGTAGGTGAGGAAATCATCACAGACTCGTAGTAATACATAGTAAGGAATGAGTGTGAAAAATTCTAAGTGTAGGTGAAGTGGAGAGGAGAGGTAAATAGTTGTAAAATATTCTAAGTCTTGAGAATTGGTCGAGCGGAATTGCATATGATATATGAAATAAATATTATATCACCAACCCGAGAACACATGAACCTGTGAACCCGTGGTAACTCACATATTTGGATAAGCGTTGCAGGAGTTACATGGTAAAGAGTAGTAAAAAGAGTTGTGTGCATTATGAAGGTGGCAGAAGTCAAAGTGCATTATGAGGGTAGTGAACATAAAACATACTCTTAGGAAATATCATCAACCCGCAAAAAGCCATAGTAAATAAGAGTAAGTCTGGAAAGTATATAATGGGTCACATGAAATATGGAAAACATGAAAAATGAAAAGAAATATATGAGAAATAAATGAATTACGTGAAATTTGGGAAAGGAAAAAGGGAAAAGGAAAGAAATGGAAAAATGAGATAATGAAAATGGAAAGGGAAACAAAAAGAATAGGGAAAGTAAAGGAAAAGGGAAATGAAAGTGAACATGGAAATGAATAAGGAAAAATGGCTAAGTGTGGAAAATGGTAAGGGGAAAATGAAAGTAATGAGACAATGGGAAAAATGACTAAGTATTAAATGAGATAATGAATAGAGGTGAAGGGAAAGGAGAGGAGAGAACATGTCACTAGGAACGTTTTTCATATTTCTTCTTGTAATACCTCCATTGGACTTCTGAAAAAAAGTATGCGTATCTTGTTCATGGAGACTTTAATTTTGATTCCGCGAAATGCATGGCGAAGTTGATACTTAGGGATATGAAATGAACATATAATAGTTCAAAAATATTCATCTTCCGATATTAGTTTTTCTTTATTATTCTAGGAACGAGAACATATAGGTGACCAATTTGGTCAACAACTGGCTCCAACTGTGGGACAATGACCCCCTGTGAGTTGCTTAAAACATCAAAATATCAAGACCAACTATCTTCTCCATTAGGATGTGGAGTCTTATTCAAAATGAATTCTTGAAATTCTTCTTATTTCATGGAGTTACCTTCAAGTTTGATTGCCTTATTATGCAAAACTAAACTGAAGAAACAAAATATATACATACATGATCAACCTACCCTATCTTACTTGAAATAAAGGGGAACAGTAGATATAAGAAGATTTCCAATGGAGCCATTCGAGCATCCCATTTTTTGAAATGGGCTCCAACAGTAAGAAAAAGATTGGGGTTTCTACCAATAAATCAGGAGCATGAAAATCAGGAGCACGCCCAAAATGTACCATAATGGGATCGAGTAATGTGTGTAGAAGACTTTTTTGCATTGGCAAGATGACAATACTTTCGAACCAATATTCAATATAATCTACTCTTGGCTGCTCCAAAGTGCTTCTATCTTCAATAAAATGAGAAATTTGTTTCTTGAAAACATTCTTTTTTTCTTCTTTTTCCACATTCAAGATTATTGTTTCATTGGCGATGTCTTGGAAATGTTCTTCTTCTATGCAATGGCTATCTTCAAAATTGTTTTCTTCCACAAATTCTTCTTGCTGCAAGTTATCTTGTGATGTTTCATCATCTATTACAAGGCTGAAATATTATTGTGTATTTGGTGGAGGCTCCTCAATTTCATTTTCAAATTTGCTTCTTGAAATATATCAGTATGGAGTATATAGGAGGCTGGAATTTTCTTCTTGTAATTTGGAATTTCCATCTTCCTTTTCAGCAACATGACTTGAATTAGAAATTTCATCCACTCTTTGATTCAATTCCTCTTTAAAATTGGTGAATTCATTATCTTTCTTCCATATGGGAGAGGATGGGTGGGAAACAACATTTAAAACATCATCCAAAACATGTGAATGCACCTTTGGGATTCACTTTTCTGCAAATGAATCTTCTAACACATCCCAACTAGTAATAGATTTAGGAATTAATGAACTCTACCATTTAAAAGCATCCTCTCGCATAGTTTGTAGGAATACTCTACATGTAACATTATCTTCAGTGAGGTTGAAATCATAACATGTACCTTTAAAATTAATCAAGTGTTTCTCTGCAGCTTCTGAAGCATCCCCAAAGAATGTAGAAAAAATTCCAATAGGAATATTGGGCATTTGAAAGTCTACTTCTAGTAGATTCAAAGGGGTATTATGAAATCACATCCTTCTTTGAGTATTTCTCCCTTGTGTCGAGTCTTGAAAATCCATTGATGGGCTTGATGAAGAATATAAAGAAGAATTATGACGTGAATGAAACCCTTTATTTTGAATTTATTCAATGGAGTTTCTAGGGAGTTCATTCTCCTAAATATTTGGTGCTTCTTGTTTCTTTTTGAAATTTCAAAAAAGGTGAGCCATACTTAAAATAAGAAACAGTTTTCTTGAATCTTCATCTCGAAAATTTGAGCCATGGATATTTATGGTTCCTCAAATATCTTGACAATAAATTGTTCCCCAGTATAGTCGCCAAATTTTTTGACTCTTGAATCCATTAGGACCGAAACGACAACCTCATGAGGATATAAATCCCCCGACATTTTTATAAAGGTGGTACTCCTCTTTTACTTCATTTTTTTCTTGAGACTCTAGGTCTTCAGAATATGGGACTTTGTATAATTTCATTGTAGTAATCAAAGAAATATAAAATAACAAGATTTTTTTTTTCTGTTTTGCTTTTAAAATAAAGTTCCCAAGAAACGATTAGGAAACGCATACTTCATACATTTAAATAAAATAGACAAAATTTTCTCACATCCATCATAGTTTAAGATAGAGATTTTTGATCACATAAAATAAAAATAAGTTGATCCATATGCATAAGATAAATTTAACAGAGTGGACACATGGGAAACTCAAATAAATATAATGATATATCATCCTCAAATACTTTATATTCTGAAAACAGGGTTACAAAGAACAATCAAGATTGTTCCCAAAGTAGCTCTCTTGAAATTTCTAAAAAATATATAGTTTAGTACATATTCTTTGAAATTTAAAATGTGTTTGTCCTAAGGACTAGGATTGGGGCTCCCACAGACAGGAAAGCAAATAAATACAAGAAATAAGCTCGTATAAGGAGGATGGTGGGTGAAAGTAGAACAACAAGACCTGGAAAGAAAAAAATGAGAAGTTATCAAACTTCGGTTAAACCTTTCTAGTGAAAGAGGTGGAATAAATGGATGAAAGAACTGATAAAGAAAGACAGATATGATCAACATAAACTTTCTATGATGGCCTCTCCTTCTCTTCACTTGCTTGATGATGTCCTTTTATTGTATTCATCGACGGTTACAGGAACCGTCTCAACTGTTTCTTTCCCTTCTAGAAATTCCCGTACAAGTTTTTTCTTGAAACATTTCCTTTAATTAATTCCTAATTAATGAACTCACATCATTAATATATATATTGAAAATGGGTCCCTCTCCTTTTTTAATAAAATTTTTAATTAAACTTTTATTTTCACAATTTAATTAATTTCTCATTAAAACAGGATGACTGTAATTTAATTTTACGGACGTGAAAACCAATTTTTTAAAAATTTAAACCACCTCTTATGTGCTCTTCATCATATCATATTTCCAATGATATAAATTTTTCCCAAATCTGTCGCCCAGATCTCAATATATGAGCTCTTGAAGTTGAGTTGTCAAGCAGGCCCATTAAAATGCAGTTGAATGATATTTTAATTTCTGAACAAATGTGTCAAATTACATCACTTGAAACCTATACCACCATATTCTACATCGAAATACCTTTCCAATGGTATAAATGTTGCTACAAACGGGTGTCGGAAGCTTAAGATATAACCTTTGCAAGATCGTGACTCAGCCACCACCGATCAAGTTTGATTGGTAAATGTGGACCCTTGATTTAATTTCGACCTCCTTTGTTGAATTTCAAATTTTCTTCATTATTCTTATCCCACATGTATGAAAATAAAATATTCTTAGTGGTATATAATGTTAAGTGTAACATACACTTGACAAGAAATAAAGAAGATAGAATATTATGGAGTTTTGAGGATTTGACCCTTGGAGAATTGTTGAATATAATAATAATTTTGCATGCCCAGTCAACCACCAATATTCCCAGTCAGAAATGATGAGTCACCCAACCAAATTTTGACACATGTCATCACTTGGTAGGCCAAAAATATACCAATAAAAATATTCCATATGTCATCCAATAAAGTCACACCATGTGTCACTTTTTGTATGCTGCCATTGTTATCATAATGGAAAAAGTGTCCTCAAACACACACTTTTATTAAATAGGAAAATAAATTACATATGAGAATTTGCAAGAGTTTATACTCGAACACCTCAACACTCTTGCAATGAGCTATATATAATCTAAATGTCCTAAAAAACTCTAGTTATGGATCACTTATAAAATAAACAAGTGTCCATTTACAATAAATGATATCTTAACAATCTTCTAACTATACTCCTAATTTAGAGCCTAAGATACGACACCTTTCTAGAGTCATATCTTTCACAAAAATACTCTATTTCTAAATGTCTCCATTTATTAATCAAATATTCTAGATTATTAATTTAATATTCTAGATTAATAATTATTTTATCCTAACTTTTTAAACTATGATATTTGTATTTTGGATCATCTAATAGATACCAAGTTCATCCCTGAACTTAGTAAATTTTATTCTGCCAAGAGGTTTCATAAAAATGTCGGAGATCTGATCTTCTGAAGGACAATAAATTGGCTTGATGACATCCTTTGCAATGAGTGATATGATATGATGATACTTGGTGTCCACATGCTTTGTCTTTGAATGAAAAACTAGATTCTTGGCAAGCTTAATGGATGATTGGTTGTCGATGAATAATTATGCAACTTATGTTTGAGAAATGCCCAAGTCCTGTAAAACTCTGTGTAACCAAACAATTTCACATGTTGCTTCCCATGCGGAGATGTATTCTGCATTTGCTATAGAAGTGACCATTGTAGCTTGTTTCTTACAACTCCAAGACACTGCTACTAAACCCATGTTCATTAAATAACCTGATGTTGATGCTCGATCATCAATACTTTCGGCAAAGTCGGCATCTGAAAAACCACCAAGTACAAAATTTTTAATCTTTTCGTAAAGAAGACAAAAATCTTTTGATCCTTGGATACATTGAAGAACTCTTTTGGTTGCATTCAAGTGACTGTCTTGTGGTTGCTGCATAAAGCGGGAAAGAATACTGACTTCATAAGATAGATCTGGTCGAGTGTTTGTAAAATAAATCAAGCTGATATTCAACTGTC
>JZKD02S2296992.1:156105-167145 GCA_000966675.3 Picea glauca | reverse complement strand
CCCATGTCACCAATGTTTGAGGCTGATCTATTAGTGAAAACAAAGCACCAAGAAGAAAGGGGACAATGAGTCCCTTCTTCCTCCAAGGGAAGGCTCTTGGACCCTCACTAGCTAGATCTTCTTACAACAAAGAAAAATGGAAAATGGTGATGAAAGAAATCTTTACAAATCCACTCAATGGTGAGCTAGATTGTCTAATGTAATGGTGCCAATATGCTTGTGTCAAAGATGGAGTCCTAAAAAAAATAGAGGCAGCATAACATTACTTTGAATTCCTTGAGAAAATGAGGTGCATCCATGTATTTTTATAACATTCATTTGGGTATTTGTTTAACTGCTTTGTAGTGTGAAAAGAGGCCAATTAGGGCATTATTAGGTCTTTGACCAGCCCACCAGTCGGATCCAGCCCAGATTTGAGGGTCAAATCGGCTTGGGAGCTGAACCATAAGTGGTTGGGAGGCTGATCACTTCCATAAATGCATCGTTTAGCATGTGCGCGGATTTTTGCGCTAACAGTCGCGCATTGTGCACCTATGCGCGATTTCTACGTTCCTGTTCCGCGCATGCTCGTGTACCCAATGTTTGCATAGCGCTCTTCAATTTTTCACTACTTTGTATAGTTTTTGACCTTTTTTGAATGTTGTGGTATTAATTCAGGTCCATGGATGACTTCATCACTATTTAACGATGTTGAGTTCTTGTAACCATGTGCAGATGAAATTCCAGTGATAATAGCAACAATAGTTTGTTTCAACCCTCATGTCATATTTTTGTTGTTGAAAAAGAAGAAAAAGATGATAATCTAATTTTAGAGGGTGAAAAACTAAGAAATTGGGACCATAATCCAAGATATGATGAATATCCCTCACAATCAGAAGATAAGATAGAAGAATTTAGTTTCCCAAGCACTTCTAATTGTGATTAACTACCCTATCAACCCCCTATTCCTCTTGAAGACACAAGCTTGATTTCATCAAGCAACCAAGATCAAATGCCATGTGATCAGATGAGAAAGGTTGAAATTAAAGAAAGACAAGCACCAATAAGCCTTTTTCCTAATACACCTCATGACCAAGAGTGGACAAAGGCCATATGCATTGAGGATGAATCAGAGAATCAACAAGCCATACAACAATCAAGAACAATGGACGAAGGAACTAATGCAATGCTTTTCCTTTTTACACAAAGCAATGTTGCAGGGGCAAGTATTGATGATGTTTTTCAGGATCCATTTGCAGCCTGTCTGCAAGAAGAAAACGAGCCTAGGCTCATTGATTTCTTCAATGGAAAGTGTATTTCCAAATGTTTCTTTGGCGTGCCTTCAAGTAAGAATTATATCTGGTGCTTAAGGAAGCACATTTCAAAACTTCAAACAGTTGAAAAAATGATGAAATTGTTTCATTGGTTGTTTCATGTAACTTGAACGCTTCAGTTTCCCAATAATTAGAGTAGGTGTGTGCAATAAGATTGTTGGACAAGCATCGTTTTCATCATTTTATCAGTTTTGTTTTTCATTTTCATTTAGTTTTAGCTGAAGGTCATAGATCAAAGCAGATTGTAGAGGTTAAAGGTTGAGAGCATGATTCCACAAGACCAAAGGATAAGGCACTGAAACTACAAGAGTTCATAGAGCCTCACAGGGAAGACTCTATCCCCCATGGAGCCTATGTTAGCACAATATTGGTTATGCCTCAACGTTGCATAAGTGGCGCTACCTATAGACGCTACCTAATATTTCATAGAGAACAGAATCTGCATTTCATTATTCATTTTGGCAAATGAATACAATTGTTATGAGTTTTTCATTTGTTTTGGGGAAAATTGAAATTATATTGAGTTATTCCCAATATCCAAGTTCAAGCATCAAAGCACCCATGGATTTATGCCTACCAAATTTCATGTAGAAACACAGTCGGGTGCTACCTATAGGCGCTGTGTAATATTCTGGCAGAGGATAAATTGTACAGAGTTATTATGCCAGTTTTGAGTCACTAATTTAAAACTTGGGTTATGAGATGTTTATGATGTATTTTTGAAAAATGGAGGAGTGTTTTGTTCATAACATTCCAAATAAAAAAAACCTCTCTCAGTTTTTCAAAATTTGTTTTGGTTTGAGAGATATTGGATCTAGAAGTAGGCGCTCCGTACTATGCATAGTGGTGTTGCGTACTAATTTCTTGTAGCAGTCACGGTTTTGATATTCGCCTTGTTGGGAGGTTGCCACATGTCAAAGAGAGTTAGAATGGATTATTAAGGATTAGTTAGATATCAAGGGACACTTGCACCTAATATTTAGCTCCATCAAAGGCCTCATGCATGAGGTGGAAACAATTTATTAATGACTTCCAACAAATTCCTGAAAATCAGCAGTTTGTTGGATTTTTGTCTCTTTGATTGTTGCCACCTATCTCCAAGGATTATAATCCAATGGAGGAGATGGGATTCAACATCCTTAGTTAATTTGGATGCTATTTTCTATTTAAATAAGGAGAGATCTCTTGAAGAGGAGAGGGATGAGCCAATAGAGGCCAAAGAGAGTAGGAATATGTAGTTTTATGTGTGTGTTCAATTGTAAGTCTGTGGGCATTTTAGGATTGTAATAATTAATGCTATTGGAGACACATGAGAGCTTTGATTTCATATTGTAACTCTTCTTTTATATTTCTTCTTATTTGAATATATTCCATATTTGAGGATCTAAGGCTGTCAGTGATTTATGGATCCCTAAGCAACAGAGGATTTGTTGTATTTTGCCCATTAGTAATTGTTTATATTCAAGTATTTGTTGATTCATTGAATTGAGAGGATCTCTATTTAATGAACATTATATATTATGTTTCCTTCATTTATTCCACTTATCAGCATATAATCTTGTTTTTTGTTAAGAAACTTTTGTGCTTTAGATGAGTGGGATGTTTGTGAGTCCATTGCCCATTGGTGTAGCCTACTGATATAGAGTTAGCTTCCGTATCTCTTTCTTTATCCATATTTTTGATCCACCTATTCAAAACCAAAGTTATCTTTACATTATGATGGGTGTTGAGCTTACATTTTAGCAGTCAAAGTGTGACTTTCAGCGCTAACAGTTGCAACTGCCTATTTGCATGCCATGAACTTGTTGGAAAACTCTCTCGACTTTGTTTTCCATAAATGAAAACTTCACCTTTTGTATATTTCTTTTTGAAAGTTGGAAGTCCCTTATCCATCCCTTGTTTTTTCATTTGAGAGAGACTTTCAAAGTTGAGATGTCCATATCTCATGTGCCACAATCTTATAGGTGAAATACCTATACTTACTGCTCCTGCAAAGTCATAATGCCTTGGAATAACTGTCCCTTTAATCCTTAACAGTTTTCCATGTTCATAACATCTCATCATTGTTTTCATATTCTGTTTGACTGAGTTAATCTTAACTAATCCATCTTCCATAATCACTTGATGTCCTGCTTGTTGAATCGTGACTAAAGACAACAAATTCTTTTTAAAGGTTGGTACATACCATACATTTGAAATCATTCTTTCTCCAATATCAGGTAAATAAAATTTAACTACATCTTTTCCATAAGGAGTATGCTTGGTATTATCTACAAGAAAGACAAAATTAAGATGGCATTCTTGAAAATTCCAAAAGAAGTCACGTCTGAAAGTCATGTGTTGAGATGCTCCTGAATCTAGAATCCAAGCATCTTCATAATCATTTTGAAAATAAGTGGAAATATGTAATGTTGAAGATTAGGTAAAGACATATTTTGAACCATCATCATCTCGATCATTTTCAAACTGTGTTATGTTTTGATGAAACTTGGAAATTTTGTCAATGGAAGTTCGAAAATCTTCTGCATAATGACCAACTTTGTTACATTGTCTATAAACAATTTGACTTAAATCTCTTCCTCTACCTGAATTCTATCCTCTGCCTCTATTTTGACCTATGTTTGGAGTTTGTCCTCTACCTTAAATTTTTCCTTGAAAATAGCCTCTTCCTTTACTATTTCCTCTTCCTTGAAAATACCCTATGACTTGACTGTTTCCTCTACCTTGAAAATACCTCATGCCTTGACTGTTTCCTCTGCCTTGAAAATTACTCCTGTCTGAAAAATATTTTTCTCTACTTTGGCTTCGACCATGACCTTGTTCAAAATGTCCTCTTCCTCTGCTTCTAGAACTGTCACTTGAATATTTACTTGTGTTGGCTTATGTGAAAAAAACATCTTCCCCAACTTGCTTTTTCTTTCCAAAAGTTTTGTTGTGTTGAGATAAAATTTCACTTATCTCATCAAACGTAAGCTTGTCTAACTTTCCAGTTACTTGTAAAGTTTCAAAAAAATGTGTATAGGAAGAAGGCAATCCAACAATTAAAATTTTGGTCATGAAACTATCATCTACTGCTTGAAAACCAACATTTAGTATTTGCTGCTTAATGTTCTTAAGTCTGGAAATATATTCATGTACATCACCTCCTTTAGTCAATTTTTGTTGGAGCAACTTTAATTGAAGATCAAATTTCTTTGATCCAGGCTGAGTATCAAATAGATCCTTCAAATTTTTCAAAGAAAACCATGCATCAATAGTATTTTCAATATGGACATACATCTCATCATTAACTGAAGATTTGATGAGTGCTAATGCTTTGGAATTTTTAATTTCCCATTTCGCTATGTGGCTGCATCTGTAGGTTTATTTGACTTAGTATATTCATTAAATATATCACGCCAAAGTTCATTATAAATGAGAGTGCTTGCAATGAGATGTTTCCATGTCTTGTATGATTTTGTGCCTTCAAGTTGATCGGAGTTAGAGAACAAATTAATTAACTTTGACATTGTAGTGTTGAATATTCACACCAAAAAAGAATCAAGAAAAACATATCAGGATGAGCAATACACCACATGCATCACACAAAAAAATGATCTATCGGGGCTTAGCCTTGACCCTTGTATAGTCATTGAAACAGGAGAAAAATGACTAAGCTTGGCACTTGGCTCTAGTCAAATTCCAAGTAACTTTCAAAATTTTACTCCTTACAATGCTCTTGCAAATTACCCCCCCTCAAAGTAAAATTACTTTGAGTTACAAAAAATTTGTTACCCAAAAAAAATAAAAAATTACCACATAAAGAGGGATTGATCACAATATATCCAACATCTCACCAGAAGAGATAGTAGCCAGTTTACTTTGTCTTGATAATGGGAATGAATCATTTGATATACCTTCTCTTGTCTTTGGAGGATGATGAATATGATGTGAATCATTTTATATACCTAAGGCGTATGACCCAGCTGGTATAAATTAATATAAATTCTTGAGAGTATAGCTGCAATATTATATATTCTTGGTAGTATAGCTGCAATTTTGATCATTTGTTGTGCAGGCACATAAAAAATTATGTATATTGGGAAGACAATGGCACCTTATGGACAAGAGAATGGATTGACGAGGATTGGGTACATCATAGATGATGGATTGGAGAACAATAAAATTGTTTATCAGAGGTTTTCGTTACTTCCAGACGCTGATTGAGTGAGGAGGAAGGCCCATTTTGATGACTCACGTTGGACGCCCATATGACAAAAAAAAACAAGACAATCATTATACGTAAAGAAATTGAATCACACCACTGCACAGGTCATTTTATGCACCAGATGACTCCATGCCAAATGCACCAGATGATTCCACTATTATCTATATGTTCACTCGAAAGTGGGAGTGATGATGGAAACACACTAGTAAATGTGTCCTTCAGTGTCAAGTTATGAATTGCAAACATTTGAGGATACACTAATGGAACTGTCAAAGAGTCAGAAATAGATGCCACTCAAGTTATCCAATAAGAACAATCATCAATGCGCACATTAGGATGCAACCCAATACTCCATGCTCACAATACCCCTACGCAGAATTAGCACCAGGCAATAATATGTCTCATTATACATTACTCATAATCATCTAATTGAATAACACTATAATAGAGGGAGCTTGTCCAGTTAGTAAAGGACGTTTTATAGGGAATATGAATCGTATTATACAGTGCATGAATTGTAGGGATGTAATTTGGAAACCGCGTGAAGAATTTTCCAAGAGTAGTGCAAATCCTGACTTGTCTATATCAATTCTATCTATTTTACGTTCCAAAACAAAAAACATTTAGAGGTATTTTGCTCCATGGAACTAAATCTATCACATTATCACTGGCCTTTTCACCTGTTCCTTGGAACTGTGCGAACCAAATTTGAAATTTCAGAATATCTCATGTGCAGAAAGAAAAACATTTATTTTCCCTTTTAAAAAATTAACAATTAACTAACCACTTTTTTGATGGAGTGCACTGGCCTATAGAGCTGAAATCTCCTCTTCAGATCTGCTAAAATCTCCTCCTCAGTTCAACTGTATTGCTGGAACTTTGATACCATAATAATGGCAAAAGTGTCCTCACACACACACTTTTATTAAATAGGAAAATAAATTACATATGAGAATTTGCAAGAGTTTACACCCGGGCACCTCAACACTCTTGCAATGAGCTATATATAAGCTAAATTTCCTAACAAACTCTAGTTATGGATCACTTATTAAATAAACAAGTGTCCATTTACAATAAATGCTATCTTAACAATCTTCTAACTATACTACTAATTTAGAGCCTAAGATACGACACCTTTATAGAGTCATATCTTTCACAACAATACTCTATTTCTAAATGTCTCCATTTATTAATCAAATATTCTAGATTATTAATTTAATATTCCAAATTAATAATTATTTTATCCTAACTTTTTAAACTATGATATTTGTACTTTGGATCATTTAACATATCAGACAAATCGGTAAGTGTGGACACAAACTAATCTCCCTAAATTCAACAAGAAGCTAGAACAAAAGAGGGCAGAATACAAGTTTCTCCTTATATTTCATTGTCATATAAACTAGTTCAAAGAGGAACAAATGACATACATTTTAAACGATGTTTGATCCTCTCTAGTCTCATCCTTACTGCTCCATCTTTGGATTTGTGGGATGGTGAACCTATTAAGAAGCACAAACCAAAAAAGAGAGAGAACAACGATTTATATATTCCAATGAATTATATGTATAAGATCAAGGAGTTATATAATAAAAATAAAGACACCTTTATAGGGAAGAAATGTATTGTTGCATTATATTAAATGAAAGTGGAGAATACAACCCATTCCTTGATGTTGCAAGGTCCCTTCCAATGGCCCTTTGCTTCAACACACACACCTTTTCTCCAATGACTTTGATGAATAACATATACAACATGAATTGGAGAGCTAAAACAAGCCTATCTCAAGTATAATCTATAGCATAATCTTCATGCATAAGCAAGCCTTATCCTTTTCCATGAGAGATCCTTCTTTATATAGGGTAAAAGAGGGATATATGAGGATATTAGGATGATCCTACTAAATCAAAGAAGCGAGTAATATCCATACCGATTAGAGGCCACCTCATCTTTTAGAATATTCCCTTCTATAACCTTCATGAATTTCACGTTTTCTCTTCTTTGGTGCAGCATGCGATGATCAAGCATCATCTCACCCCAAGCATAGAGCAAGGTGCAATGATATCCTTTGACAAAGTTTTTAAGGAAGAAAATATAATCCAGTTTTCCGATGGAGAAAGTATCTTTTAGTTTCTTTAGGGAACATGGAAGTGAGTGATGCACATATTGTCATTTGATCACTGGGGTGACCAAAATAATGTGTAACAGAATGGCCCCCAAAGTATGAAGTTGGAACCTATGACAACTGGAATACTATGTAGAATGTGTGTGTCGAAAACAAGGATCACATTAGTTGGGAACCTGCAAACAATCAAGCATCTGCATAATAATATATCATCTTTTGAGGTAGGAATTCCCATACACAGACTACAAGTGACTCTAATCATAATTTTCAAGTGAGTCATGGCCACTAAACATACACTATGAATCCATGTCATCATCATTCAACATAGCCATGAGAAATACACTGTGGATATATGCTATAAAGAATTCAAATTTCGACATAGCCACGAGACATACACAATGGATCTATGTGTCAGTACAAATTTATGGATACTCCATTGCAACCTGGAGCGATATGGTGAGATCCAAGGTCTTCATTTCTATCATTCCGAAGTATGAATCTAGCCATGTGATTACAGGTGTCGAATTCAAACATGGCATAAAACACTTGATTATCGGTCATTAATGAATATCGTTAACAAGTGCGAGGGAAAACACCATTGATGTGAATGACTCCCAAGGCACTCTAGTACAATCCAACGAGTGTGAATGAATGAGTCAAATCAAACATTTGATGGAATCTTCTAATTAGGGGCCAATGATGTGATCCCACTGTTGAAAGTGAAGATATCTTCCATTGAGGCATGCAGGTTCCAAGGTACTAAATGGTTTTTAAGTCTTGTTACTGGATAATGAGTTGAAGTCGACAGGAAAAGACTCATCATAGGAGGGCCTTAATGTATCCCCCATCAATGACACAAAATATCTAACAGATTTGAAGTATATCATAGTATGAAGTGATTCAGAATGAGAAGACCGACATGGTAGAAATTTTAAAGACAGCAGATGGATGACTCGATAGAAGGATTTTTTAGGTTGGACTTCTCTTGAACATATGAACGACACAAAAATTTTCTTGGTAGCATTGAATCAAGGAGGACCCAACATATGGAATTATGGATGGTCAAACGAGAGACAAATGCATTTCCCAACATGGATACAATAATGAAGGGGGGTTTCATGTTCAAGAGTGACTTACTTCCACTAACACAGATACAGATACACATTTCTTTCCCAATTCCCCCCCACCATTTCTGGCGAGTACCTATTTATTTTTACACAAGCTTGAGGAGGATAGCATATGCTTGTAATGTAATCTCATCCTTCGGAGTATGTTTAACAAACCCTAGGAAGGAGTGGTTCGGTCCCATATGGGCCTTTCAATGCTTGTTTTATGAGTCCAAAGAAAGAAAACACAGGGGTTTTTCATGTTTAAAGAGTCTAAAAAACACTTAAAGAAAACTCCAAAATCTCATTTTTTTAAAATTAGTCTTACGAGACCAAAAAAGAGATAATCTACTGCTCATCAGACATTTTCTTAAAACACTTTTACGAGCGTGAAAAGAACAAGGTTGCCCGACTATCTTTTCATTTTTAGGGAGCTTGAAAAGAGATTAAAGGATACTCCATAGGGTTCATTTTTTCGTATTACCAATGCGAGTTTGAAAAAGCGATAAAAGGTTACTCGAATACATTCTCATGGTTTCACGAGCATGAGAAATAATTAAGACCGTGCTTAGAGTTTTTCCTAAAAAACCTAAAAGTATATGTACATAAGAAAAAAACACAAAAACGATAAAAAATGGAGGATCCATATCAAACATTTGGTCCTCATATCTCTCAACCTGTAATAGAGACACTTTGAAAAGTGTTAATATTATGGTAGTTGCGGGAGGTATTTACCTCTACACGTGAACCCGACGAGAATAGAAGACTCTGGGAAGCAAGAGAAACCCTAATGAATTGGCTAATAACCCTAGAAGTCTTGTCGGCTCAAGAATATAATTTATATTAGGCTATTAGCCTCCAAGAGAAGAAGTCGGCCAGAATTAATAATAATATACTGAACAGACAATTATCCAGGAGGAGAAGTCGGCCCCAGTAAACTGGCAGGATTACTATAAATATAGGGTGCCAATTTCTCATTTGTGACATCTCAAGACTGCAGTTTTCCTAGTTGGTGCACACTGCAGGTGTAGCTGGTGCGCAAGTTTGGAGGAGGGTTGCAGGTGCAGCTGCAGCAGCAACAAGTTTCAGTATTTGGCTTGGATATCTCTTGGCTAGGGTTTGGACTATCTGATCATCTTTTTGTGATGCGCTATCCTTGGGGAGAGATGCACTGCTCCTTGTTTGGCTATCTAGCCTAGGGTTTGCTTTCGAAGGAATTCTTAGGTCAAGGTTAAGGTGATCGGAGGGAGGCTTGGGCCTATGGTTGGGAGACGAGGGTATCATCGTGGTAAAACGAGCACACAATCTTCTATATTCTAACAGGTTATGGGCCCACACCCCTTCAGTCAGCCTAAAACGTTGGAAGGAAACATAGTCTCTAGATATTGAGCTCGTTGAGGAACTGCCGCTAGGGTTACTAGCAGGAGAAGCTTCCAAAAGCACTGCAGCTAGGGTTACCAGTAGTAGCAGTTGCAGAAACCCTAAACCTCTTGTTGAGGAACCTTAAATGACGAGATTGACCTAATCTCTGGATAGATAATTGCGCCATAACCTAGCGCATCTTCTGGTACACTCAGAAGGCCAAGACATGAAGTTTGGATTTCTGGTCAAAACTAGGTTTTGACCAAGTCAAGCAAGCCATGACAAACTTTATGAAGTCTGAGAACAACCTAGAAGGAGCCTCCAACTTCAAAGCATGGAAGACAAGGATTGACCTCATCCTTGCTAAGAATAAAGTGTTTGACATTGTGAAAGGAAAGATCGTGAAGCCGGAGTTCAAAGAAGGAGAAGAGAAGGAACCACAGAATGTTGCAGCTATGGAGAAGTTCAAAGACGTTGACATCAATTCCATGAGTATCATAGTGGATTCCATAAAAGACCACTTGATACCCTACATCTCCCATCTTGACTCATTGAAGAAGATGTATGATTCCCTAACTAATCTCTTCTTAGTCAGAAACATTGGACAAGTTATGAGTCTGAAGAATGAACTTCGTGACATGAAGATGAATGATGATGATAGCATAACATCCTACTTTGTAAGGATCTCCCAGTTAAGAGACCAACTACAAGCTATTGAAGAGATCACTTCAGAAAAGGAATTGGTGAACATAGTACTCAATGGTCTTCCCAAGACATGGGATTCATTTGCAGCAAGCATGAACACAAGAAAAGAGTACCCGACATTTGAAGAACTTTGGACTTGCTGTGCTCAAGAAGAATCAAGGATCAATGCAAAAGAGAAACCTCAAAAGAAGTACGATGATCAAGCCTTCACAGTAAGATTCA
>JZKD02S2296992.1:132547-152614 GCA_000966675.3 Picea glauca | reverse complement strand
CAGCTTTTTGTGATGCGCTATCCTTGGGGAGAGATGCACTGCTCCTTGTTTGGCTATCTAGCCTAGGGTTTACTTCCGGAGGAATTCTCAGGTCAAGGTTAAGGTGCTCGGAGGGGCTTCGGCCTGTGGTCGGGAGACGAGGGTATCATCATGGTAAAACGAGCACACAATCTTCTATATTCTAACAAAAAGTTCATTAGGGTTAGGGCATAGGAAAAAATATTCAAAAATTAATTTAATTTGCAATTAAAATGGTAAAAAGTGAATAAAATAGGTCAAAATAATTCATTTACCATTTCATTTTGCAATTTCACCCAAACAATGCCAAAACCCCCCATTTCCTTCCAAATTGCAAGCGACGATTCCATATCTCTTGGTGGACCATTTCTTGAACTGCTTCCGTCAAAAAGGTATTCTCCTTCCCCTTTCTCTTTTCATGGTTGAAAAATTCATTTTTAATGGTTTATTTTTTAGTTATGGTCGATTTTTTAGGGGTTATTTCACTTTGAGATCGTCGTAGGCTCACGCTATAGTGAACTGCGACGATCCCAAATTGTTTCAGGGGTTCCACAACCAAGGTGCGATGACATCACTCTGTGTAAAAGAAAATGAGCTTGGAAAACTTCCAACTTTTGAATTTTGATGAAGCTAATCATCCTTTAATGTTGTTTGGCAGGTTTTCCTCTGTCATTATGCTCGAGTGGAAGGAAAGTGATCACGAGGAAGAATACTACTTTGTTGAGAATGACTTGAGCACTATCATGGCACTCTGGGAGTGGTTTTCTCAAAATTTTCAAAGTTCAGGGCATGAGAGTTGATGCAGGAGCATCGTCAACATCAAGCAAGCGTGGGGGAAAGCACCACACATTTTGAGAATATGTTAAATTGTTTAAAACTTTTGAAGAAGAATGGATGCACCAAACTTAAATGTGATAATTAAGGAGAGGCGTACTCATTTACTGTAAAGGACCTTGAATGATCTGCTCTTGTACTTAGTAGGTAGAAGGCATTGATGTAAGTAGGTAAAATTGAATATTAGATTAGACAGTTTTAGAATGAGAGAGGGAAACAGAATATAGACACCCTCATTGTGTATTGTAGCATTAGCATGATTAGGAGCATAGAAGAGAAGCAGAGAGATGGGTAGAAGACTCCATGTACAGAAGTTCTGAATTAATACAAAGAAGTTGTGATTCAGATTCATGGTGTTCATATATTCTCTATGTATGTATCTTTAAATGCTATGCTCTTGAATGTCTTACTCTTTCGGTCATGCAATTGCTTTTATGCTATGTATGAATGATTTCCTGTTGAATATTTGGAATTTGAGAGAGGAAGAGTAAGGATAATGAGTTTCAATTGTTTCTCTGTCTGAGTAAGATTCCTGCAAGGAGTGCAGTTGAAGTGTCCGCAAGGAGTGCGTTGACAAAGGCCTCAGATAGTTTAGCTTTCTTCTCATTCCCTCAGAGTGAAATTAGGCACAGGTGTCATGCAAGGAGTGCACAGGCCAAGGAGATTCTCAGGGTTGCGGACTTGAACCAAGTATCGAATTATTGTTGTTGCAGGTGTGCACAGAGTTGAAGCATTCAACATTTGAAAGCGATTGGAGATTTGCCGCAAGGAGTGCGTGCAAGGGGTCTTATTTAAGACCCGAAGTTGTGAGAAGCTCAGGATGAGTAAAGCCTTTGGAGACATTGAGGGGCATCGGAAGTTTGTAGCGCAAGAAGATAATTCTAGGGAAGAGTCCTTGGTTTCCTTCGTAGAAATCATCAAAGGAAAGAAACCGACGGTCAGGAATCTATGGGGAGGATTAGCGAAATCCCGCCAGCCGTCAGATATTCCAGAGAAGAGAAAAGGTTACAACTACGTCCAGAGTTCAAGCTCAGAAGATTGTGGACTATCGGATCGCTACGCAAACACCCATCAGCCATTGGGTTGACTAGGAGTTGCATGAGGTTTAAGCTTCGTGAACAGGAGGAGGAAAGTTCCAACCCGGGGAGTGGCCATCGAGATTTCGACATTCACGAAATCGAGAGTCACGAGGACAAGTGATCGAGAATTTTCATAGTGAAAACCCCGTAAAGGATCGACACCGTCCATCAGTCGGGACACGTTGACGAGATCGGAATCCCCATCGACATTTCGGTCATCGATATTCACTTAGGTAAGTGTTTTGGGTTTATATAATTGGCGAAACTCGAGGGTTGATCTGAATCGTCCATCCATTTGGGACACATGTCAGAAATCCGAGGGAAGTTGGGGATCGACATTTCACGATTCAGGAAGATAAGGAGGACTTGCAACTTCGAATCACGAAGTCCGATTTTCCAAAAGAGGAGAGCTCCGTGTGGGATCTGTTGACGTCATCTCATCATAGCGAGGTATCAGGAATTTCCACAGTGAAAACCCTGAAATGGTGAGGACTGTCCATCCTTGAGGACACGTGGCATCGATCTCGACATTTGGAGAAAGTCCCGAAGAGGAGTCATATCAGGGAATCGACTTTCGAGAGATCGGGGAAAGCGAAGGTAAAAACACTTCGGCATTTGAAGTCACGAAACCCCGAGGGAGATCTGGGGCCGTTGATTTTAGTGACCAATCACAGTCATTGATGGTGGTTTTACGGTGGAAGGGCATCCTAGTGATGTCACATCGGGATTCGGAGCAGAATAGACCTGTGGGCCAATTTTAAGGAATATTCCAGGGGTGAATCGAAGGAGCCACTCCGAATCGAAGTTAGAGTTAGAACGATCCTTAAGATTGGGAGGTCAGCGCAGAGGTCTCTGTCGAGGCAAAGGGTGCGGTCTGCGTCAGTTTTGGTATTAGAGCTTAGAAACGATTCTTTGCTTTTTGTAGCAGGGAAAAGGAAGATTCACCATGCCGCTGAGGAGAAGAGATAGACAATCACCCAATCTAGAGGAGGAAAGGGAGATGTACAGAGGAAGGGGTAGACAGGTGCAGAATCCAGAAGCAGAAAGAGATTTGCATAACATACGTACCAGACTTGTGAACATGGAGATAAGAAAAAAATGCTCAGCTGATGTAGGAAATATCAGTGAGTCTGAAGATGAAGATGATGTTGGACATGGAGAAGAAGAAGTCACAACAGAAGATGCAGCAAATGAATGCTTACTTAAAGTTGTTGCAAGGATGGGTGCAAAGGCGAATATGGACATTCCAGTTTATGAGGGAAATCTGTATGTAGAAGATCTTCTAGACTGGATTAGAGCTCTAGACACCTACTTTGACTATGAGGATGTCGAAGAGGACAAGAAGGTCAAGCATGTTGTCACGAGATTAAAATTACATGTAACATTGTGGTGGGATGAACTACAAGCGGATAGGTGTTGCCAAGGCAAGCAAAAGATTAAAAGCTGGGACAGGATGATTGCAAAGATGAAAGCAAAATTCATCCCTAGGGACTATCAAATTTATCTGTTCAGGAGAATGCAGAACCTGAGACAGAAGATGATGTCAGTGAAGGAATATACTGAGGAATTCTATAGGTTGAATATCAAGGCAGGTCATCGTGAAAGAAATGACGAAAAAGTAGCCAAGTATATGAATGGCCTGAGATATGAGATTCAGGATGAGATGAGTATGGTGACCATCCAAATGGTGGAAGATGCTTATCAGATGGTGCTGAAAGATGAAGAGAAGCTGAGCTGAAAGCAGAGTCAGAAGGGCAGAGGCAGAAGCCATCCCAGAGGCAAATCAGTTGCCCAGAAAAGAACCCAGAAGCCCAGGGACGACTGGAAGAAACCTCAGACATGGACAGAGAGAGGTGGAAGCTCACAGCGAGGGTGATATTATTAACAGAGAGGGCAGCATACTGAGCAGAGAGGAGATTATACTGACAACAACACTTTTCCTCGTACTAGAGGTAGAGGTAGAGGAAGAGGTGGAGTAATAACATGCTTCACATGTGGAAAGAATTGGCACAAGTCTTATGAGTGTCCAGAGAAAAAGAAAGAAACTGGAGAGACTCACATCGTCGAAGCACAAAGGTGAGATGTTGAGGCAGAAGACGTTGAAGGTGGAAGATCATTGATGATGCGAAAAGTCCTTTTGACACCAGAGAAAGAGGTGGAAATTTCAGTCCAAAGGACCAAACTTTTCAGGACTGCTTGCAAGACCAAGGACAGGGTATGCAAGGTCATTGTGGACAGCGGTAGCATGGACAATCTCATTTCAACCGAGATGGTAGAGAAGCTAGAGCTGGAGACGACTGATCATCCAAGTCCATATAAAGTTTCGTGGATACAAAAGGGACATCAGGTAAATGTCACTAAACAATGTTGAATTTAAGATAGGAGGATATAATGATAAGATATTATGTGATGTCATTCCTATGGATGTTTGTCATCTATTGCTGGGTAGACCATGGCAATATGACAGAAATGTGATTCATGATGGGCGAATGAACACATACACTCTAGAGAAGAATGGGAGGACACACATGTTACTTCCAATAAAAGATAAGGAGGTGAACCCGGAAGTAAGCAACACAGTACTTCTCATGAGTGGGAAGGAACTTCTTACAAAAGTTAAGAAGAAGGAGGATCCATAGTTCATTGTGGTCAGGAAGCCGAGGATTGTTCTGACTAGCACAAGAGTGGATGATTTACCAGAGGAGGTTCAGGAATTGTTGGAAGAGTTCGCTGACATTGTAGTGGACGAATTACCTCATTCGTTGCCACCAATCAGAAGTGTGAGTCATCATATTGATCTCATACCAGGAGCCAGTTTTCCAAACAAAGCCATGTACAGATTGACACTGCAGGAGAATGAAGAGGTTAAAAGGAAAATTTAGGATTTGTTGGACAAAGGTTTGGTCAAAGAAAGCTTGAGTCCATGTGCTATTCCAACAGTACTCAGTCTGAAGAAAGATGGAGGCTGGAGGATGTGTACTGACTCGAGGGAGATTAACAAGATAACCATCAGGTACAAATTTCCATTGCCGAGGATGGATGATCTGATGGATTACTTAAGTGGAGCAAAGTATTTTTCAAAGATTGATTTGAAAAGTGGATATCACCAGATCCACATGAGAGACGGTGACGAATGGAAAACAACGTTCAAAACAAATGAGGGGTTGTATGAATGGCTTGTTATGCCATTTGGCTTAACAAATGCACCAAGTACCTTCATGAGGTTGATGAATGAAGTCCTGAAGGAGTTCATCAGGAAATTTTTCATTGTGTATTTGGATGACATACTGGTTTTCAGTAAAACAACAACAGAGCATCTGAAGCATTTGGCTACAGTGATGCATAAATTACAGCAGGAGAAGTTGTTGTTAAACATGAAGAAGTCCTCATTCATGAAGACAAAACTCATTTATTTGGGGTCTTTTATTTTGGCAATGAGTTGAGGATGGATCTAGATAAGGTAGAAGTGATCGAGAATTGGCCATCACCGAAGAATATCTTTGAGGTGAGAATTTTTCACGGATTGGCTAGTTTCTATCGGAAGTTCATCAGGAATTTCAGTGGAATTAGCGCAACGATGATGGACTTAGTGAATAAAAGACATAATTCTTTTCACTGGACTAAAGAAGCCGAGAAAATCTTCAATCTGTTAAAGAGGAAGATCACGGAAAAACCTGTTTTGGTGTTGTTGTATTTCCACAAGACATTTCAGGTGAAATGCGATGCAAGTGGATTTGCAATCAGGGCAGTCTTAAGTCAGGAAGACAGGCCGATAACATATTTCAGCAAGAAATTGAATGAAGCAAAGTTGAAATATTCCACTTATGATAAGGAATTTTACGCTATCATACAGACACTGAAGAAATGGAGGCATTACTTGATCCCGAAAGAGTTTGTCTTGTACAGTGATAATCATGCACTGCAGTTTGTGACTCAACAGGAAAAGTTGAATCAGAAACATGTCAAATGGGTTGAGTATATGCAGAATTTCACTTTTGTGATTAAACACATTTCTGGTACTGCTAACAAGGTTGTTGATTCTTTGAGCAAGAAGTGTTTACTGTTGCAGTAGTTCAAAGTCAAAACGTTGGGTTTTGATGATCTCAGGGACATGTACGCAGATGATCCAGATTTTCAAGAGGCGTATGAAGCAACTGAGAATCCAGTTCTCAGAGATAAAAGCCCGTGGATAGAATACATGATCCATGAAGGATTGTTGTTCTGAGGCAATCAACTGTGTATTCTGAAATGCTCCATGAGGGAGAATCTGTTAAAGGAGAAACACAGTGGAGGATTGGCAGGGCACTTTGGTCATGAAAAGACATTTGAAAAACTGAATGAGTCATACTTTTGGCTGGGAATGTGAGCAGAGGTCAAGAGATTTGTGGACAAATGTAGGATTTGTCAGCATTTGAAGGGAAGGAGGCAGAATGCTAGATTTTATCAACCATTTCCCATACCTGAGAGGCCATGGGATGCAATCAGCATGGAGTTTATATTAGGGTTTCCAAGAAAAAAAAGAAAATTTGACTCAATCTTTGTGGTGGTGGATAGATTTTCCAATATGGCACACTTCATTCCATGTCAGAAAACTAGTGACGCAACTCACATTGCGAATCTATTTTTCAAAGAAGTCATTCGACTTCACGGCTTGCCAAGGAGCATAGTTTCGGACAGAGATACGAAGTTCATAGGACACTTCTGGATGAGCTTATGGAAGAAGATGGGAACTAACCTTTTTTTTAGTTCGGCTTATCATCCTCAGACGGATGGATAAACAAAGGTGGTAAACAGGAGTCTGGGAGACTTGTTGAGAAGCTTGGTGACAGAACACCATAGCCAATGGGAAAACATATTTCCACAGGAAGAGTTTGCTTATAATGACTCTGTTAACAGGAGCACAGGGCAGATTCCATTTCAAGTTGTCTATGGCATGCAGCCGAGAGGAATTTCTGAACTGAGAGATTCAGAACAGACTGCAATTAGGAGCACTAGTACAGAAGATTTCGCAAAGGCGATGAAGGAACTTCATAGCCAAGTGAAGGAGCGATTACAGAATTCAAATCAGGAGTATAAGTGCAAAGAAGATCAACACCGGAGACAAATTCAGTTCGAGGTTGGTGACTTAGTTCTAGAACACTTGAGAAAAGAATGGTTCACGAGAGGAACGTATAATAAGCTAAAGATGAAGAAAATCGGACCACGTAGAGTCTTGAAGAAATTTGGGGAAAATTCCTATGAGATTGAATTACCCGATGGGATCGGAATTTCTCCAATATTCAGTATCTCGGATTTGTACCCATATAGAGCTAAGGAAACAAACACTATAGATGAGCAACCAATGATCCAGTGGAAAAAGCAGATGCCAGTTGCACAGAAGCCATAGATGGAATGCATACTGGACAAGAGAGTGAGCAAAAAGACAAGAAGGAAAGAATACTTTAAATATTTGGTCAAGTGGAAAGGACATCCAGTTGAAGATGCCAGCTGGGAGAATGAAGCAGAAATTTTGAAGCATGGACAGACCGTGCGAGAGCTCATGGACAGGAGCCCATGAAATTTTTCAAGCGAGGGCTTATGATGCAGGAGCATCGTCAACATCAAGCGAGCGTGGGGGAAAGCGCCACACATTTTGAGCATATGTTAAATTGTTTAAAAAATTTGAAGAAGAATGGATGCACCAAACTTAAATGTGATAATTAAGGAGAGGCGTACTCATTTACTGTAAAGGACCTTGAGAGATATGCTCTCGTTCTTAGTAAGTAGAAGGCATTGATGTAAGTAGGTAAAATTGAATATTAGATTAGACAGTTTTAGAATGAGAGAGGGAAATGGAATATAGACACCCTCATTGTGTATTGTAGCATTAGCATGATTAGGAGCATAGAAGAGAAGCAGAGAGCTGGGTAGCAGACTCCATGTACATAAGTTATGAATTAATACAAAGAAGTTGTGATTTAGATTCATGGTATTCATATATTCTTTGTGTATGTATCTTTAAATGCTATGCTCTTGAATGTTTTACTCTTTCAGTCATGCAATTTATTTTATGCTATGTATGAATGATTTCCTGTTGAATATTTGGAATCTGAGAGAGGAAGAGTAAGGAGAATGAGTTTCAATTATTTATCTATCTGAGTAATATTCCTGCAAGGAGTGCAGTTGAAGTGTCCACAAGGAGTGCGTTGACAAAGGCCTCAAATAGTTTAGCTTTGTTCTCATTCCCTCAGAGTGAAGCTAGGCACAGGTGTCGTGCAAGGAGTGCACAGGCCAAGGAGAGTCTTAGGGTTGCAGACCTGAGCCAAGTATCGAATGATTGTTGCTGCAGGTGTGCACAGAGTTGAAGAATTCAACATTTGAAATTGATTGGAGATTTTCCGCAAGGAGTGCGTGCAAGGGGTCTTCTTTAAGACCTAAAGTTGTGAGAAGATCAGGAGGAGTAAAGCCTTTAGAGACATTGAGGGGCATCAGAAGTTTGTAGTGCAAGAAGATAAGTCCAGGGAAGAGTCCTTGGTTTCCTTTGTAGAAATCATCACAGGAAAGAAACCGACAATCAAGAATCTATGGGGAGGATTAGCGAAATCCCGCCAGCCTTCAGATCTTCCAGAGAAGAGAGAAGGTTACAACTATGTTCAGAGTTCAAGCTCAGGAGATTGTGGACTACCGGATCGTTACGCAAACACCCGTCAGCCATTGGGTTGACTAGGAGTTGCACGAGGTTTAAGCTTCGTGAATGGGAGGAGGAAATTTCCAACCCGAGGAGTGGCTATCGAGATTTCGGCATTCACAAAATCGGGAGTCACGAAGACAAGTGATCGCGAATTTTCATAGCGGAAACCCCATAAATGATCGACACCATCCATCAGTTGGGACACGTTGACGAGATCAGAAGCCCCATCGACATTTCGGTCATCGAGATTCACTTAGATAAGTGGTTTGGGTTTATATAATTGGCGAAACTTGAGGGTTGATATGAACCGTCCATCCATTTGGGACGCATGTCAGAAATCTGAGGGAAGTCAGGGATCAACATTTCGCGATTCAAGAAGACAAGGAGGACTTGCAACTTGGAATCACGAAGTTTGATTTTCTGAAAGAGGAGAGCTCCGTGTGGGACCTGTTGACGTCATCTCATCATAGTGAGGTATCGGGAATTTCCATGGTGAAAACCCCGAAGTGGCGAGGACCGTCCATCCTTGAGGATGCGTGGCATCGATATTGACTTTCAAAGAAAGTCCCGAAGAGGAGTCATATCATGGAATCGGTTTTCGAGAGATCGGAGAAAGTAGAGGTAAAATCCCTTCGGCATTTGAAGTCACGAAACCCCGAGGGAGATCTGGGGCTGTTGATTTTAGTGACCAATCACAGACGTTGATGGTGGTTTTACGGTGGAAGGGCATCCTAGTGATGTCACATTGAGATTCAGAGCAGAATAGACTTGTGGGCCAATTTTAAGGAAGATTCCAGGGGTGAATCGAAGGAGCCGCTCCAGCTTGAAGTTAGAGTTAGAACGATCCTTAAGACTGGGAGGTCAACGTAGAGGTCTCTGTCAAGGCAAAGGGTGCAGTCTGTGTCAAGAGCCCAACTGAGGCTATTAGAGTACCTAGTCTCCATGTGGGATGTCAATGAACAAGACTTTCATGTGGGTGTGCATACACTTACCTTGGAGATTGATGACATTTACTTTTTGATGAGGCTATCTCATCGAGGCTCTTGGGTATCACTCTCGGGAAGCAGAGGTGGTGGAGAACCCATGGACTATTGTGTTGCACATCACTGTGTACCAAGTACAGAAAAGGATAGTGGCAAGGTTTCCATTAGGGTTGTTCAAGATTTACCTTTGAGAAGTATCCTCTACACTATCACTCAAATGGCAAGGAGTGTGGATCCTCACATGGATTTACAAAGCCACTTTCAATATGCTATAGAGTGTATGGAGCCCTGGGTCTTCAATTGGTGTGAGGGTCTTTTCAAAATCATGAAGAAACAACTGACAAAGTGTAGGAATGGTCGGTTGAAACAATTTGGCTATGGATCCATTTTGGTATCCTTCTTCTTGGAGAGGGTCTCCTTTTTATGCATACATCATGTGGAGTGTAAATACCCGCTCCACAGGATCCTCAGATGAAAATATGGGTGGATTTAATGGCCCGACATAGTGGCGTGTCAATAGTCAAATATGACCAAGATTTCTTCCAATGGTTGAGGGATCAATTAATTATGGTTGAGGAATATGCTTATGCTGGGACCAACTTCCATGGAGACCCTAGCTTGGAATTACCTGAGGGATCTCGGTGGGGAGAAATAGGTAAGAATATTTTTTCATCATATGTTTTTTTTGGTATTTTAATTATAAAATGTTTTTATTATTTATCCAAGACTAATCAAGTTCTCTTAACAATGTAGATGTGGCACCTTATCAACCTCCAGGATCATCTCCTATTCAGAGACGGGGAGAAATAGGTGCAGTAGTGGGTCAAGGGGTGGCTATTGAGGATCTCGAGGAGATCGAATAGAACCTAAAGGGATTAAACATGAACATCCTTGACATCACAGTGGATGAGTTACCTCAGTGCTACCAACACCATACAATTGGCATATCAACATCCATTTGTCGACTGCTCCGTCGTGTAGCACATAAAATTGTTTGTTATAGTGAGAAAAATCCTTGATGCTTATGTATATGAAGCAATGAGCTTCACCATTTTGACATTTTCATCTCAGGAAAAACATTTTTTTGTAACTTTTGATGTATTAATATAAAGTTCCTACAAGCTTACTTATCTTTAAAATGTGTGTTTGGATTTATAAATGGTGTAAATGTTTGTCTAAAACATAATTAGCCAATGAATCTATTAATGTGTTTAGACATATAGGAATATGTTGATACTCAATATAATCAAAATGTCTTTCCAAGAGGCAAATTCTTAAGTATACCTGTAACAATGTAGGACTTCAGATGAAATAAACATTACTCAATTGCAACACTACTAGTTGTGAATCAAGTCGTACAATAAGATGACAGATGCCAAATGAAATGGCATCAGTTAATAACTAGATAATTGCACTATATTCTGCGATATTATTAGTTGTACAACCAAGGAAAACACCGCTTAGACTGATCAACTCATCTATAGGTGCATAGATTAACCATGTAGCAGATTCTAGGTTTCGAGTACTACAACTAGCACCATCAACAAAGCTGACATAAGGTAGCGAAGATACTGACATCTGGAAACCAAGCACAATGCAAGGTAAACAACTTTAAAGGAAGAACAAGAAACGAAAAAAGCACACTAAAGTATGATACAGTAAAAATACAAAGCACTCATGCAAAAAATAGTTTAAGCATAGTACTTCTTCAAGCAAAGCCCATTTATGGGTTCACCCAAAGGAATGTCATTATAATCTACTAGCTCATAATCCCCTTTCTCCAACACTTGTTTAACGATATACAGAACAAGCCACATGGGCTTGAATTTACCGGCCCCTAATAAGTCACGATCATATTCGTAAAGGACAACTAAATCACCCTAAGAAAAAACACGTGGTTTGACATGCTTGTCATATTGAGATTTAACACTTTTTTTTTTAGTTTCTATGACTAAAGAAACATCACGACGAGTCTCTTCTAGTTGCATCAAATACAAGAGACATTCCTCTTCGACTGAGGTGTTAGGGAGAAGTTTGACAACTAGTTAGGACCAAGGGCCTTGGAATAGGATTTTTTGAGTAAACTTCTTCAAGACTATAAAAATTAAATGTATGTGTCTGACCAGGGAATGGTGAAACCCATTATATAATTGGTGTCCTTAGGAGGGTCCGCTCACACCAGAGTTAAGCATGAGGTCACATGAATTTGGTTGTAGAGATAGCCCTCTAATACCTTCCTAGCGTCAAAGATATTTTTGGGGTTCTATTCATATTTGGAGGTCATGCTAATGCCTTTACCTCCTTGAGAGGCAATGCTTTCAATATTTAGAGCTTCACTACCCTTCCTATAAGGTGGACTGCACTTCCGACTGCTTGCCTAGGCATTGGTTATATCATGGTGACTCTAGTTTCTTGACATATGTAACCACATAGATTTCTTGCAGGGGTTATTCTGCAAGTACCCTAAGTCAGATAGGGATTGAAAAGCACACAGACTTTATGGAGGATTTCCTCTCCAAAGGGATCTGACTGACTGCGCTGTGAATCCTATGAGGGTCCTTATAACTGATTATGACACCTCCACTCTCTTGTTACAACGTCTTAAGCCCCTCCTGGGTGAGGCATACCTAATTTAGTTTAGGAGGTCCCTTTCAACCATCATATCATGTTTGTGTGCATTGACCTTTAGCTTTATTTAGGAGTGTGATCTTTGGTTATTAGTTGGCCTTAGGATTTTGTATTGCATTGTGAGTTTTTACTACTATGGTTTTTGAAGCCCCTATGACTCCTTGAGTTAGTGCTACCCAGCCCACGGTCTTTGATCATTCCATGGGGACGAATCCTTTTGTATTTTCAAGTCATACGTTGAATCATAGTCCTCAGTCAACACCTTGGGTCTCTAATCCTTTCTCTCTTGGCATGACAGAAATGAATTCGCACTTGTTGTCCTCTGTTTCGTCATCTTATATGAATCCTAGTATTGGGTCTGGGGGCATGATGCCTCCTTATGTTCCTTTCTTGTTTGGTGGAGTTCATATTCCCCAAGTGACTCCAACAATTAGAGGTTGGAATTCTCCTTCCTCTGGGATTAATACTAGCTTAAATACTCGAGGATGGATTTCTCAAGTGGGTGGTCAGTTTACTTCCTATATTTCATTCGTTATTCCCTCTTCCATATCGATTTCAACGAATGTTTTTTTATGGATAACCCCCCTCTGTCCTCTGGTGTTTCATCCGGGGGAGTCAATTTTATAGTATGGGAAACCCCTTGCATGGAGTTCCTTCGTTCAAATCAACATATATCCTCACATGAGTAACCCATGTCATGTCTCTTTCTCTTTGCAAGTGACTTCCTCGGTGATGATTTCCTTAAAACATTTTATGAATCAGTTGGGAGGTGGATACTATCCTTCTGGGCAAGGCCATGGTGTATACCAGAACCCTGTTTGGCCCATGATCTCTAAAAAATAGTCTTTCAGGATGATCTGAAAGGATACAAGGCCTAGGAATGACTCAAAGTTCTCAGAAGTACCACAGGATGTTGAGAATGGACTCAAAAAATAGAAAAGGGAAAGAATTCAAAGTCAAAACTGAGCAAAATCAGCATCATTGTGAATAGCATGTCGCAAGCTTTCCAACGATGTAAACGGTTCGTCAAAAAAAGTTATGAATCGAAATATATTTCCAGTCAAAGTTTTAGTCAACCTAGCCCAGTCAACATACGTATTGTTGACGTCAGCAATAGTACTGATGACATCAACATCCGTACAGGGTATGTGGGACAGTCAGAGAGCAACATTTGTCCTAATGACGTTAGCATGATGTCATCATGTTGATGTGGAAGCACCAAAGGATGCCACGTGTCACTCAATTTTGGCATTTTCAGGTCGACATATGGACCAATGAGAAAGTGCCATGTGGAAGTTCGTATAGCCATGTGGCATTCCATACAATACATGACAAGCTGACATGGTAGGTGGTGATGTGGCAAGATGACCATGCAAGTGGTTAATGTGGGCCAATGGATGGCCACCACATGGCCCATTCATGGGCTGCCACGTGGAAGTGGGAAAATTCCCAATGATGGCCATTAACAAAAATTCAATTTAAAAAAAGGGGGGTTGGCCAACGACCAACCCAGGTCCACCAAAGTTGGAGTGGTTCCACCAAAACTGGTGGCATATCTGGTCATATATAGTCCAACAATAAACTATCCTCCAAGGTTAGTGATGATCCCCAACAATATGCCAAAGCTAAGTGCCAAATTTAGTGGCAAGGTTTGGTTGTTACAACAAAGGGGTAAAACGGGAGGCTTGTGGGTTTGACCCTGGGACCTCCCCCAATGAATACCTTAATTTAACTCCAATTTCAACCAGAACAAATGACCTTTGTTGGTAAGTCCGCCCACATATTTTATTAAAAGGTGATTCTTTTCCAATGCATGGGGGGAGGTGCACACACCAGTCCGTACCAATTCATGAACTGTTTTCAATGCAAGTTTTAATAAATTAATTGCAGGTTGCAGGCATGAAAATCAAGATAAATTTTATAATGGACCTGAGATTGCCAGAGTCAGATTGAGGCATGGAGACAATCAATTTTGGGTAATTTGACACCATGAATTAAGTGGTGATGTATGTTTTCTGATATGAGCAAAGATTCTACAACTTAATTCTAGAATGAGGTATACTTATGTATTTTTCCAAATTCTTTTGTTGAGCTAATAAAAATGCCTACCCATTTGAGAGCAGGGCTTGGAGACGTAGTCCACTAAGGACGAACTATGATATCAAATTTTGTGTTCATATTGATACTCATGTATCCTTCTTATTCTGATTTCCTGCTTTGTGGTGCATGTTGAGCTCCCATTTTTTCACTCACCGTACACCTCTTTTGGCCATTTATTCCCCACCTAGGCATTGAAATCCAACTCATTGTCCCCTAGTTTTACCCTTTTTGCCTACCTAAGATATTGATTTTAGTATGAGGTAAAAGTTGCTTATTTTGATATTTTCTGAGTTCTTAATAAATTAATTAGGATCTTTTGGCTATATTTTATAAAGTACACTCACCTTTTCACTGTAACAGTTGTTCCTGCATTATTCCTAGCTTTTCAGTACCAACGCATGAATTCTAGTACCCAAGGTTGTGGCTTCTCCTATTTGCACGTGCCCAGAATGGATTTGGCGATATGGGTATTGTTTGTGTGACCAACGAGATGGGAGTTAACCATTTTGGGTGTTAACTATTTCATTTTCTCCCAACGTTCCTTTGCAATACACAAAACCTCAAGAAAACCCATAAGCATGTCTTCCAACGCAACACCAGATCAGGGTCAGAACTTAGAGCAGAAAAAATATCCAAGTTTATTAGAATGATGTCCTAATATTGTAACCTGGGGATAAAGGAAATTGTGGTCAATAAGATCCTTCAGTTTTGATAGTCATTTTTACCCCTTAGTCCACGAGAATAGGGTAAAACGATGTAATTTGATATATGCTTAGAACTTGATATATAGATGGATTCGCTCTGTGTACATATTGATATGTATATACTCTTTGTTGAATATAATAAAAAGGCTGTGTTACTTATTTCATGTTCTCCATACTCTGATGGATATGTTGTGAGCTGGTTAAAGATTTACATTTGATATTAATCAGGTTTTGCCTTACTTTCTTTATACCTTTGTGAGTTATTGAATCATTTCCACTCACTACTTGGGAAGGCGTAGGCCCACCTCCCCTAGTAAGTTGAGTTATTTATACATTATATTTTCTCTATTTGTTGTAGTTGTGTTCATGGATGGATTTGTGTGGAGTGATCTCTAACCTGTAGGTTTTACTTGAGTTCTGTGTGTTCTTTACCCACTGGGATTTTCATGTGTTGTAAACCAAACTTCCCTTAGTATAATGGAAGGCTTTCATATAGACAAATATATTTGTGGATGAATGATTAATATTTGCATCTTACTACAATATATCTCCTTCATGTACAAGCTTGAAATTTAAACATGTTCTAGGATTTATTGGCATCTTATATAACCACAAATGTCTAATCTAAATACTTCACACACTTGTTAATAAATCTAAGAGCTCATATGATCCAATGATTAAACTGAACTAAGATACTGAAATTATGCACTGTGTGTGTGACAACTTGGAGTTGTAATAAAATAATTAAAGTGTTGACTCTAGTCAGTGAAGATTAGTTTATGAGATAATTCTAAGATCTAGAATGTAAGGCATGATCATATTGTAACGTCCATCTACTAAAGGAGTTACCTTGTTTGCTTATCCTAGATAAGAAGGATTAATATCAATCATTGATAAAAAAATTGTGATGACCTGGTCACATACCAGGAAACTTAAATACTCTTTGATTGTTGGGAGAATGAATTGTATTCACAAAGGATTCAGTTGCTACCTTCATACTCTGACTCTATGGTATTAAGGGCATAGGTCTTCAAGTTATTAATAGGAGTCTGTCTCTGATATTTGATTTGTTTTCTTGCTGAGTGTGGTGTGACCTATAGAGGTGTCTTAGAAAACGTGAGATGATATTTCAGGGGACAAGAGTTTAGTTTCAATAGAGTGCAAACTGTGTGTTTACATTCCTTACTGATAGATGTAATTTTTCTTTATAAAGTATTGTTATCTCATTTCTTCAACCACCAATCTAAGTGTCAATCTTGGTGGCAAGGCTTGTTCAGAGTCATTCCCCAACACGTTGATTTTTTTTCTATGGATAAGAATGCAGTAGCACCATGGAGTCAGTCCTTCTTGTAGTGAAGTAAACATTTTAGGTTAAGGGCAGGTTAGTCACTAGGAATTACTCTCAAGTTGATTAGTATTATTCTAGGTCAGTAACACGATTATATATATACTTGAGTGGATTCATACTATTGATTGATATAGACATCTACATGGGTAATTTCTATTATGTTTCTATTAGTTTCTTGTTTCCTTACTGCATTGATAAAAGGTTGATTGTTTTATATACATAGAATATGATTTAAATGGTTGATTCCTTGACTTGGTTATTGATTAGTTGTGTGGAGTAGTGGTTGTTGTGTTTATGTTCATGCATGATTGGTAGATTAACTAGATCTCTTGCTCCTTGAAAGACAAACTAGGATACACTTTTGTCATTTGCCTGCACATACTGTGCTCGCAGTTCATCAGTTTACGAACCTGGTTGACATTTATGTGGGAATTTATTACAACAATTAATTGGCCCAACATTTTTGCATCGTTTTCAAGGAAATGATAAAAGGTAAACGGTAAGAAGCTAGTCTTTGTTTTAATTTTTGATTGTTTTCTTTGAGCATTCTTTTCTTTTTCCAGATTGGTGGCAGAGAGACAATAAGATGGAAGGTAAGAACCTATGTTGTCACTATATTGATTCCTTCCAAACCCAATCTGGCATATGGTTAACTCATGGTTAGGCCTAGGGATAGCAAGGGTATATTTTTAAAAACTGATATTCAAGAAAATTTATTTGGTAGAAATAAAACCCCTCCTATTAACCCAATTGAAAGATACGCAGGAAGCACACAGAGAGAGGGTTCTACATCAAGTTTGGCCACCCCAAAATCTTAAAAAATAGTGGAAAAGGTCCAGGGAAAATAGGGATAATTCCATGACCAACTAGTTGAAGAGCCAGAGGTTGATAGGACAGTTTCAAATATTGATCCAACACTAGAACAAACTGTCAATCATGCTCTTATATACCAATTTATTAGGACCCCCCACAACATGATCATTTTACAAGAATAAAATTTTGTGGTGGGAGGAACTTTGGAATTGCAAGTTGGAGACAACTTCACCATTCATCAAAATCCAGTAGTTGAGCCACCACTCTCACCAAGTCCGAAGGAATTTAGTATATTTGGCCACATGGAAGACTAAGAAGAAAGGAATCGGGAACCAAAAGGAGAGACCACCTTTGTATTTCCCATACTTGACTTAATGTCGAATGTGAACATGAAAAACATTCCCCCTTCGGGCCTTCCAAATTTCATAGGTATGGTTACAGAGGATCTAGATGCTTTTCTCTTTGAGTTTGATATTCTCTGTAGAAGCTATAATTATGTTTATGATGAAAAAAAATTAAAATTATTTCCAGCAACCTTAAAAGAGTCCTCTCTAAGATGGTTCATGGGACTTGAAGATTACTCTATCTGATCTTGGAAGACATGAAAAGTACTTTCTTAAAAAAAAATCAAGAGTATTGTAGGACTAGAGACTCCCGCAATGAGATCTTTAAGATGCAAAAATCAGAGGAAGCGAGTCTTGAAGACTACGTGGAAATGTTTCTTTACAACCTCCAGAAAACCAAGAAGATTACTTTAAATAATGATACCATCAGGACTATCTTTCTAAAAGGAATACAAGAAGAATACATTGATGTGTTAAATCTGATGGGTGCAAGCGATATCTCTCAATTTCCTTCTGTTGACATTTGTGATTTGTGAAGGAGATATTCTAGGAGTCGAGAAAAATATGGTAAGGGAATAAGAGATGTTTTTCCAAAAGTAACAAAATCTGTTGCAGGAGGTGCAGTATCAAGGATAGAATTGGGAAATTTATTGGAAAATTTTAAAACAAAAATTCTTGGTACTCTTAGTTCTCAGCTAGATATGTTTCAAGTTAAGAAAAAACATGAAGAAGAGAAAGTTGTTGTGTATTGTTTTTGTCCCCGCTGTCGAAATAAGCATCCATTTAAAGAATTCCCATTGGATAGTGTGCATGTTTGTGAAATATGTGTAGAGGATCATGAGACAGAGAATTTCCCCTTGTTGCCCGAACTTAAAGACATATATAAAAAAAAATAGGGAGGTTGCAAAACCTTATTTTCAAGATGCACTAAAGAAACCATGGAAACCAAGAGCCCAAGGTATGTCCCAAGATCCTTTTTCATCATATTTTTCACCTTATAATGCTTATCAACATCAGTGGAACACTCAAATTCCATGGAAAACCACTTGACCACAACAACAAACTCAAACTTATCCTTGGCAACAGAATTGGAGAGGTAACCCTCAGGCGATTATGCCTCAACAAAAATTCCTAGTTCCTTATCCTAAATACTCACAATACCCCCCATCTAGGTCATAATTGTATCCTACTACCCAAGCAACAATCCCACAATTACCACAGTTGGTGTAAACCAAAACCCTCCTAGACCAAAACAAATGCGTGCACAGCCGGTACCAAATCCAAAAAATAGAGCTACACAACCCACCTTTAACACTGAGATGCATCCTTTTCCTTCTTACCTGATCACTCCTATGCCCCTTCAAAATATACATATGAGATCAGGAAAAGTCATGAAACCGAGGGATTCCATGGTTGTCATTGAAGAAGAAGAGGAAACTCATGAACAACCAATAAATTATGACCAACCCAGAAACATAGTTACTCCCTTCATTCTAACACAAACATCTACTACTCCTACAGAGCAACCACAAGCACCTAAACTTCCACCTTATCTAGAAAGGTTGGCCATAGAAAAGACAATTGTCCTCCCAGAATTTGACTTAGAAGCTGAGCTACATAATGTTTGTGTCAAAATACCCCTGCTGCAAGCTATAAAATACTTTCCCATCTACACAAAAACAATCAAGGATTTATGCATTAAGAAACCTGGAAGGAAACTAAAAGAGCCCCCCCACTATCCATGTAGAAGGTCAACTGGCCGAGATAATGTCTAGGAAACCATTGGTGAAAACGTATGGAGACCCCAGGAACCCCATAGTCACCATTTCCATCAATGACATTCGCATAGGAAATACTTTAATCAATTTGGGAGCTGAAATAAATATCATGACTGTTATGACCATGGAAACATTACAATTGAATACTCTATGACACACACCCACGGTGCTCCTGATTTGTCACATTGATGCTCTCTATAGAAGGTGGAGTAGAGTTATCAATTAAAATATGAAAGTGGGTGTCATCCCAAAAAGGTGGAGTAGAGTTTTTCTTAGAGGAACTCAGATCTACAACATGTTTCTGAAAATGTTTCACAGAAATATACTAAAACTTTCTAGAATGTCACGACCCTCTTTTCTCTTCTCCGAAAAAAAAATATGCAAAAAGAAAAAATATTTTCCCACAATGTCTGCCAAGGAAAGTGCTTTGATACCACTTTTTAAGTACCTAAATAGATCTACAAATATAATCACCACAAATACTGAATACACAATATATCCACAAAGAAATATAGAAGAAACCACACTATATTATCACCAAACCCTTGAGGCAGGGCAACACCATACAATGGATCCTATTATGGAAGGGATCCTCTCCTGTTCACTTGCCTCTTTGAGGGGGCATCCTCCTATTGAGCTACCACTCCAAATATAATAATTCTCTTCATGTCCCATTACATTGCTTGAACCCCTTTATATAGTACTACCATCACCTAAGAACATTCTAGAGGAGGAATCTTCTAGAAGTAGAACCTTCTAAGAAGTCCT
>JZKD02S2296992.1:109371-132497 GCA_000966675.3 Picea glauca | reverse complement strand
AAATTGAATCTCTTAAAATTGTGGAAATTAAAAAGCATAGAAAAATAGAAATTTTACATCCCCTTGTAACCATGGAACAAGTGGGGGGATTGAAAATTCAATTAGAAGATGATTTTCTAAATTTATTTATTTTTTCTTTGGATTGTACTCAAATTTGGGAAGTACCCCAAACCTATAATCATATTTTTCACAAAGATTTTTAGGAAAATTTTGATCCAACATGAACTACATCTTTCCTTGTGTTAGCCATCAAAGAGACCACATATCCTGATAGCATAATTATTGAAATTAGCCCAGGAAAAACTTTGAATATCAATGTTGACCTTGATTCTAATCAATATGAACAATTAATCAACATATTACAAAAGCATTATGGTGCATTTGCCTAGGAATATAAGGACATGCCTGGAATTCACTGCGACACATGTACACATTATATTTACCTGTAAGAGAATTCCAGACCCATTAGGAAACCACAACTTCGTATGAATCTCCCTGTAAAGGACATAGTAAAAGAGGAATTATAGAAGCTGCTAGATGTTAACATTATATATCCTATATCTTATAGCAACTAGGTTTCTCCACTTGTAGTTGTGCCTAAAAAGGAAAGCAAGTGGATAATATGTGTTGACTATCATGAGATTAATAAAGAAACATTGAAATATTATTTTCCATTGCCCTTCATTGATCAGGTATTGGATACCTTAGTAGGTAAAAAGTACTTTTATTTTTTGGACGGTTTTAGTGGATACAATCAAATTCAGATTGCACCAGAGGATCAGGAGAAAACCAGTTTTACATGCCTATGGGCGACATTTTCCTATAGAGTTTTATTGTTTGGGTTGTGCAATGACCCTGCCACTTTTCAAAGAGTTGTATTAGGGATTTTTGTTGACTTGATTCACGAGTGTGTTGAGATCTATATGGATGATTTTTATGTCTACGGTGACTCTTTTGACAAAGCACTTCATAACCTAGAAAAATGATTGATTATATGTAAGGAATCTAATGTTGTGTAGAGTCATAAAAAATGTAAGTTGTTTTCACAATAGGGAATTGTTCTTGGGCGTCATGTTTCTTCTTCAGGTACTAAAGTGGACTCGGCTAAGATTAAGGTCGTCATGGACTTTCCTACACCCAATTCACCAAATGAGGTAATAAGTTTTTTGAGCCATGTTGGCTACTATAGAAGGTTTATTGAAAAATTTATGAAAATAGCTTCACCTATATACAAAATTTTATCTTAAGATACTAACTTTTTGTGGGATTATCAATGTCGAATTTCTTTCAAAATCTTGAAGGAAAATTTTTCCACAACACCAGTTCTGCGGGGACTAGATTGGTCCCTTCCCTTTCATATTTGTACTGATGATTCAGACACCACTCTTAGGGTTGTCCTAGGAGATAAAGAAGATCAGTTATATTATGATATCTACTACAGTAGTAAAAACTTATCACCAACCGAGCTAACTACATCGTCACAGAAAAATAATTCTTAGTTGTCGTACATGATATTAATAAATTTAGACATTATATTATGGGCTATGAAACTTTTATTCACACTAACCATTCTTCCATAAATTGTTTAATGAATAAACCCATCATGAATGGTAGGATCACTAGGTGGCTACTATTGCTACAGGAATTTAACATTACCATTGTGTATAGGCATGGTAAAGTAAACTTGGTTGTAGATTTTCTCTCTCGGATCCATAATAATGATGAAAACACCCATGTTGATGATATTTTTCCTGATGAACATTTGTTTGTTGTTTCCACTAAAATTATGTGGTTTTTAGACATAGCCAATTATTTGGCCATAGGGAAATTGCCTCAACAACTCTCCCCAAGAGAAAAGCAATAAATTGTCAAGAACAATGTAAATTATTCATGGATCGGGAGAGATATCTTCTGTACCGAGCCTGACATGATTATTAGAATATGTGTATGAGATGATGAAACATATGATATCCTGAGAGTCTGCCACGATATCCTCTTTGGAGGCCATTTCGCATATAAAAGGATTTTTACAAGTTTCTTCATCAAGGATATTATTGGCCAACGTTGTTCAAGGATGCTAGAAAGTATGTGTGAAGCTATGATAGTTGTCATAGAATGGGTAAGCCATTGCAAGCATATGAGATGCCCTTACAAACCCAAGTTCTTGTCGAAACTTTTGAAATATGGGCCTTGGATTTTGTGTGGCCAATCTCTCCTTCATCACGTAAAAAATGGTACATTTAAGTTTGCACTGATTATGTTAGTTATATATTTTCTTTACGAATATATTTTTACTCACTTTGGCATTCCAAGAGAAATTGTGACAGATAACGAGACACAATTTGCATCTAAATCAATGCAAATGCTTACTCAACAGTACCAGATAAAGCACTATAAATCTTCTTCATATCACTTGCAAGAAAATGGGCAAGTTGAGTCTACAAACAAGGTATTGGAAGCGATCCTAACTAAGACATTCCAACTACATAAAAAATACTGGGAAGACAGGCTTTTTGAAGCATTGTGGGCCTATAGAACCACATGGATAAATACCACAAGATTTACTCCATATGAGCTAGTGTATGGAAAACATGTTCTTATGCCCATTGAGATTCAAGTGAAAGCCTTTAGGACAATTGCACAGCTGGGCATAGATTTATAAGAGGCACAAAAACATAGAATAGCCCAGCTCAATGAGCTGGATGAATTTAGGAAAGATGTACTTCATCACACTATTCTGGTACAGGAACAGAGAGCTAGATGGCATGATAAATTCATTAAGAATAAAGTTTTCAAGCCTGGTGATTGGGCCCTCCTTTTTGATTCTCAGTTTAATAACTTCAGAGGAAAACTTGCTATAAGATGGTTGGGGCCTTACGAAATTGATATTGTCTTAAACAATGCATCAGTCAGGATAATAACAATTGATGACCAACAACATTCTTTTGAGGTCAATGGCCATCAACTGAGGTTGTATCACAGGCCAATGTCCAAGGATAAATTTGTACGAGATATTTTTCATCATTCTAAAATGGAGGTAGTAGGCAGGGGGTATCCTTCCCCCTCTCCCACCTCTTATTGAATATTTTCTTTCATCTTTCTGAATGTATGTACATAAGAAAATTAAAAAAATTAAAAAAAAAAATAATATAACAAAAATTAAAAAATAATAAAAAATAGAAAAAAAAAGTCTAGCCATGGAAATCATTTTACTGGAGTGGTTAGACAAGGGCCTTTCTGAAAACCATCTTGTTGGCAGATTAGCCCTGAAAAACAATTTCTTGTCCACAATTCTCAGACCTTACTACATGTTCTTCAAATCATTTTGTTTGTTCTCATGTCAGATTATTAGGGATGCATTAAGGCTCTCCTTCTGACAACTTTGCCTCCATCGAATTCATCACATCATCTGGGGGATCAAAGTCATAGACTTGGATGGTACCTAGGGGCTTGGATACATTAATGGAAGGTTCCCTCATTGACAACAATGGGGATTCATTAATGCCTCATGTTTATCAGATCTTGCATGAAATTTGACATCAACACATTAATTCATGCCTAGCAAGTTGTACCAATGGAACCGTGACTCTCATCATCATCAAAGTCGAACAATATCGCATTGGTTAACAACTTTCATCAATGGTTGGTAATCCAATGACTTCCATCCATGTTCAACATAAATACATCTTTCTCATGGATGGATTTGTTCCATAATTTTGGTTCGTAGTGAAGACAACTTAGTTATGATATGGATGATAGTTTGCAACAGTGAGTGTGAATAAAAAGGAAGTTGGTTACAAGGTAGCTGCAACGATTCAAATTGTCTCAAAAAGAAGAGATTGTCTGTCTTCTTAGTAGGTTTCCTACTAAAAGGTGAGACTTGTTCCTTGATACAGAGCTTGGGACATGGTCTGAATCTAGCTATCCATCACCTATTTCTTTTCTTTCATTGCAGTTATTTCCATCATCACCAGAATGACAGTTTGACATCAACAGTTCTATTCTCCTCTTGGTTTTTTATTTCAAATTCCAGTATTTCCAATAAGTTCAAAATTCCCTAAGTTTTCAAATATCATCTGAACCAATTTTGAGTTAAATTTGTCTAAAATATATTTCAACATTACATTTGTAAGTCACAAAGAGAAGCAATACCATGTTAAGAGCATCAGTGAAAAAATAGTGCTCGATAGTATTTATGCACCCACACAAGAATGATACTACAGGAACTAGAATACTGTGACCACATTTTAAAATAAATTTTTGCATGATACATAGTATGATATCCTCCTTCATTCTTAGGCATCTACAACATGGACATGACAATATCATCAATATCATCATCATCGCTTTCGGTATCCACATGAATTTTTCATCTACATTTAAAATGGGTAATGACTTTTTAAGGTAAGATTGCTTTGAGATTTTGTTTAGTTTATTAGGAACAAAGGATATCATTTTAACAAATTATCATGCTAATCCAACTTATCCTCGTTACTTAGCCTTCAAATTTTGGTCATTCATGTATTTTTCGGTCATCAAAACCATAATTCATATGTGTAGCATAATGATTGGCCATCCCTATATTTCTTTCATATGAATCATATCTCTATTCGCCCACATCATATGATATTTTTCTCACTCATACATATTATCTCTATTCCACGGGTGATTGATTCATGCAAAAATCTCAAATTTATGTAAAACCCCACTTTCTCCACAAACTTTAGTGATTGACTTTCTCATAAGGGAAACTGTGAATGCTTGAATGATTCATGTTACGTTTGCATAAGTTTGAATTATTATTCTCATACCGAGTCGCCTCACCATCATTACCATGAATGGAATTCATATCACCCCATCAAAAATATAAATGGTGCACCACAATGATTCCAGATGTGACTACAGTCATTTTATCGATTGTCGTTCATTTTGTAGCCAACCTATGCTAAAATTTCCACGCCACTGAGAAATTATCCGCATTCACAAACCACACCCTCCTCTTTCCTCTAAGTGTTCTTCACCCAGCTCGTGCATCTAAGTGTTCATTAATTCGAGATCAGTGAAACGCTCATCCAAACGCATATTCTAGCATGGTGGTAGACCACCATGAACCCGTTTCTCAGCAAGCGCTTGAAGCTATACCTGAGTATCATAAGTGCAAGAAAATGTTGAAGGAAGCAAGCTAGCATCTCTTCTTGTCCAAGTTTCGGGGGTTTAATGATCGGGTTTCCCTTCAATTCGCACAAAGATTTAACATGCGATTAGCTAGGGTCACATATTTGGAAATAGAAGTTACAAAGGAAACCCTAGCCAATGTCACAAGTCTCCCTAGTTGAGAATATTGGTTCAATAAATTGACGCTTGGCATAGAAATTTGCAACCGGTTTTTGAAGGCACAATACCAAAATGTGAGCTAGGAAAAGGGAGTCCAAAGGGCATACATCATGGATGAATGGAAAGCATCGTTGGAAATTTTGCAGAGTTACTTAACCTGTGAGGGGAGGTATTCCCTCACATATGAGTATCATGTTCAAATTTTACTTCATTTTGAATCCAAAGAACTGATAAATTTCCCTTACTATCTATACAAAATTCTAGAAAAAATTTCTAATATGGTAAAGAGGAATAGTTGAAACCCTTAAAGTAGACTCTACCATCATGGATTAGTTAAAATTTTGGTAGAAGCCAAGCTCCGTAAAATAAATAAAACGTGGGATCATTTCTTAGGTGAGAATGCATTTATAGACCAGATCCATGTGGTAATGGAAGAGGGGTCGAGCAATTTGGGTAAATGACATAAAAAGGAAAGGATCCCTATGGCAGTGGAAGAGGGGATGAGAAATTTGGGTAAACGATAGAAAAAGGAAACAATCCCTATGGAAGTGGAAGAGGAACCGAGAAAATTGGATAAACAACAAAAAAAGAAAAGAGCCAGGAATGGTAAGTTAGAAAAGGAGGCTATGATGATCAAGCCATTGTTTTATATCCCTCCAATTCGTAGGGTCACCCATCATATGGAAAATCAAGCAGCCCCAAATATTGTTGGACTAGCCCCTGTGTACCCAAAGGCTACAACAAATGAGGATCCAATCCTTGTTGATGTCGATGATGAGGACACCTTGAAAATTGCATATCTCTTCAAAGTTACTAAACACCCCGAACCCATGGAAAATTATCAGTCGTATACAGAATTCGTAGACCCCAATGATCAACAAATAAATGATGTTGTTGATCTAGACACACTAGTAGAGCCACATGCACAATTTTTCACCCCCGCATGAGAAGGGGGGTGTAATGATAGAATGTTAAAAGATATATATCAGACTGTAGAGAAGAAATAGAAGCCCGGGACTCCAAAACATGGATGATTTTAGGGGCTAAATTTCTCTCATGGGCTAATTTTCCATGGTTTTTCCCCCAAAAATATTCACTATTCTAAAAATTATTTGCCCAAATTCTATAAGATAAAATTATTTTAACTTAAAAATCGCCAAAAGTTTATACAAACTATATAAAATCCTTAGAAATTTGAATATTTTTACAAAAATGTTGTTGTTGTGCTACTTATATGTTTAGTATAATGCACTCATTAATTATCAATCCGGGATTCATAATCAACAGAGCTGCAAGACACCAGCAAGAAAGGTAATTCTAATGTCATGGGTATAGAACTATTCTAGATTATGCATGTTGGAAACAAAACAAACTAGCAAATCAAAACACACTTTGGTTGTCTTTCACGGAGAGGTTACTCCATTATGGCACATGCAAGTATGAGATGTAGTTCTTTGACAGATCAACTCTGTTGTCTGACCCAAAAAACTAACTATGCAATCACACTTCTAAAAGGGAAATCACCCATCAATCATCAAGACATAGCATGGGTAGTTCAATAGTTAATATACTAAGTATGTTGTGGTTCACGATGTGTTGTTGTAAACTTCACTAGTTCTCCATCAATTATGTCTAACTACTACTGCCAACATTCATGTCCATGAAACAAAATCAAATTCATAAAAACAGAAACAAAGCATATGAAAAACAGAGTAAGTAAATATCTCCAAACAATCATATAATTGAAATCCTAGTCTAAACTATACTGCTATGATCTGAAAGAATTAAGATTTAGCTAATCTAACATCTATACTATTGAAATCAACTACTAACACTAATCTAAAAAGGATGCTGACCTTTGTTGGGTGGTGGGCCCTTGCCACTTCAAAAGGTCAACGACTGGAGTCTACAGTAAGCTTTCTTTCAATCCACGCATTCCTCTTACTCAAATTTCAAAACATAGAATTAAACTATGCTAACAATTCAACTCACATTCATTCATAAATGATCAAGACCTAAAAATAAATTACATCCTTCTATTAAACTTCAACTCAAAATATGTTCTATAATATGTAATGATTCTTCACATGTTGGATTATACTAACTCTCTACTACCTCCACCATCCTTGCCATGACTATTTAAACAGTCTTAGTCGTGAAACACAAGGAGGTGAAATCTTTAGCAAATCAGTCAATTGTCAAATTTATATATTCGGTTACATATTTTAAGCTTCATCCTCATGACACGAAGTGTATGAGGATGAAGCAATAAACAAACAAGCTTATCATAACCTTGCTAGAGATTTAATGATTCAACAAACATCCAACAATTATCTTTTTTACGATCTGGGGCTCAACTTGGTATATTTTGCTTCCTATATTGGTACCAAGTCGTGACAGGTGAGATTCGGTAAATGGTGCCAGATCTGAATAGTATGCAAGTGGTTGGTACCGAACTAGAACTGTCTACGGCCGTTAATACCGGATCGCGACAATGGATGGTTCGGTACCAGATCTAAATGGAAGGTGTGCTTGGTACCATATTCAGACAGTGGAAATCTGGCGCATAAGTACCAGATGGTTGAGCTGGTACAAAAAGGATGGACTCATCTAGAGGTCAAAGGTTATACATGGAAAATTAAAACATTAGTACATGAAACATTTAGTCTCCTAGCTCAATAAACCACAAAAATGCATGAATTAATTATACTTTACCTTATGACCTCATCAATGGCTAATGGTAGTGTTCTTTGTCATTTATCCAAGCTTAGGTAAGCCAAAAAAGTATAGATGAGGAAAATAATAGGGTAGTGGGGATGTCAATTTAGAGGCTCAACAGTCGCCAAAAATTTATAGCTGGCATATGAAGGATTAGTAAGATTCACCAAGATTTCTACATTTTAAAATAAATTTCCATCCTTAAAATCACCTATGCTCCAAAAACTCCCATCATAGTTGTCCCTGGACCTTCTAAGAAAGGACTTGAAGATTGTGATGGTTCAAATGTCTTGATGGATGAGTCTGTTACTAAAAGTACTCAAGAAGAGAACTTAGGATAGGAAAAATATTATTAAAATAATATAGCGGGTTCACGGGTTTACGTGAATGCAGAGGTAGGTGAGGAAATCATCACGGACTCATGGTGATACATAGTAAGGAATAAGTGTGAAAAATTCTAAGTGTAGGTGAAGTGGAGAGGAGAGGTAAATAGTTGTAAAATATTCTAAGTCTTGAGATATAGAGGGTTCACGGGTTTATGTGAATGCAGAGGTAGGTGAGGAAATCATCACGGACTCACGGTAATACATAGTAAGGAATGAGTGTGAAAAATTCTAAGTGTAGGTGAAGTGGGGAGGAGAGGTAAATAATTGTAAAATATTCTAAGTCTTGAGAATCGGTCGGGTGGAATTGCATATGATAAATGAAAGAAATATTATATCACCAACCTGAGAACTCATGAACCCGTGAACACGTGGTAACTCACATATTTGGCTAAGTGTTGGAGGATTTGCATGGTAAAGAGTAGTAAAAAGAGTTGTGTGCATTATGAAGGTGGCGGAAGTCAAAGTGCATTGTGAGGGTAGCAGACATAAAACATACTCTTAAGAAATATCACCAACCCACGAACCTGCGGTAAGCCATAGTAAATAAGACTAAGTATGGAAAGTATATAATGGGTCACATGAAATATGAAAAATATGAAAAATGAAAAGCAATATATGAGAAATAAATGAATTACGTGAAATTTGGGAAAGGAAAAAGGGAAAAGGAAAGAAATGGAAAAATGAGATAATGAAAATGGAAAGGAAAATAAAAAGAACTGGGAAAGTAAATGAAAAGGGAAATGAAAGTGAACATGGAAAGGAATAAGGAAAAATGGCTAAGTGTGGAAAATGGTAAGGGGAAAATGAAAGTAATGAGACAATGGGAAAAATGACTAAGTATTAAATGAGATAATGAATAGAGATGAAGGGAAAGGAGAGGAGAGAACATGTCACTTAGAATATTTTTCATATTTCTTTTTGTAATACCTCCATTGGACTTCTAGACAAAAGTATGCGTATCTTGGTCATGGAGACTCCGATTTTGTTTCCGCGAAATGCATGGTGAAGTTGATACTTAGGGCTATGAAATGAACATATAATAGTTCAAAAATATTCATCTTCCAATATCAATTTTTCTTTATTATTCCACGAGCAAGAACATATAGGTGACCAATTTGGTCAACAATTGGCTCCAAATACGGGACATTGACCCCCTGTGAGTTGTTGAAAACACCAAAATATCAAGACCAACTACCTTCTTCATTAGGATGTGGAGTCATATTCAAAATGAATTCTTGCAATTCTTCGTATTTCATGGAGTTACCTTCAAGTTTGACTGCCTTATTATGCAAAACTGAACTGAAGAAACAAAATATATACATACATGATCAACCTATTGTTACACATGAAATTTGCACACCTAGGTGCCTCGCCCTAAGTGTCGTAAAGTGTCATATAAGTGTCTCATACACCCTTGACACCATGGAATAACCTATGTCACAATCCCTAGTCAATGTCGAGGAGGGATATATTACATGAAGGCCTAAAAACCAAGTACACATGAATTATTATTAATATTCATGGAAAAGAAATTGATTAAGTGTGAGAATCGAGTGCATATGAATTATTATTAATATTCATGAAAAAGAAAGTAATTAAGTGTGAGAATCCATCTCACATTTGGTTTCCTATTTTTTAGGGAATGTGGAGGATATCATGGATGGTTGAAATATTTCCTCCTTAAAATGATTGAGAGATATTTCCTCCCCAAAATCCTTAAGAGATATTTTCTCCCTAAATATATTAGAGATCCATTTCTTAGTGGATCTAATGAGAGATCCTCTCCATGGTGGTTAAGCCTCCAAATCCTATATAATGAAGGGTTTCCATGGGGGGAGGGGGGAGAGAGGAGTTTAGAGATACCAAACTTATGATCTCATGAGAAGTGGAGGAGAATTATCAATGAAAGTATTGTCATTCTGATTGTGGAGCTTTTGAGCAAGGGTTTGGACAAGGAGAGCTTGATGAAGCTGTTGCACTCACATCTATGGTTGTAAGTTTTCTTCATTTTTGTTCTCATTAATACAATCAATGCTTGGTCTGTTTCTTTCAAACTTGTACTTGTTTCATATAATTTTGTCTGCAGTATATGGATCTATGTTTTAGCTAATCTCAGTAGAGTAGGAAGTCTTTTGTACTTTTGTGTGTCTTGGAGGACCTACCGAGGAGCTCAAGATCAAAGCTCATCCTAGACCTTGTAGGGACAAACGACGTTCATAAGGTACACACCTTCCTCCTCTTTTGTTCATCAGCTTGATTAGATATAAAAGGAAGTCAGTGTCCATGTTAAGCACCTTCTGTCTTAGAGTTAAGGGTTTATCTCTCAAGAGGAGGTCTACCTGTCCGCAGGGAGATTTTCCTAAAACACCTACCCTATCTTACTTGAAAGAAAGGGGAACCTTAGATATAGAAATATTTCCAATGGATCCATTCGAGCATCCCATTTTTTGAAATGGGCTCCAACGGTAAGAAAAAGATTGGGGTTTCTACCAATAAATTAGGAGCATGCCCAAAATGTACCATAATGGGATCGAGCAATGTGTACAGAAGACTTTTTTTCATTGGCGGGATGACAATACTTTCAAACCAATATTCAATATAATCTAATCTTGGCTGCTCCAGAGTGTTGCTACCTTCAATAAAATGAGAAATTTCTTTCTTGAAAACATTCTTTTTTTCTTCTTTTTCCACATTCAAGATTATTGTTTCATTGGCGATGTCTTGGAAATGTTCTTCTTCTATGCAATGTCTATCTTCAAAATTGTTTTCTTCCACAAATTCTTCTTGCTGCAAGTTCTCTTGTGATGTTTCATCATCTATTACAAGGCTGAAATATTCTTGTGTATTTGGTGGAGGCTCCCCAATTTCATTTTCAAATTTGTTGCTTGAAATATATTCATATGGAGTATATAGGAGGCTGAAATTTTCTTCTTGTAATTTGGAATTTTCATCTTCTTTTTCAGCAACATGATTTGACTTAGAAATTTCATCCACTCCTTGATTAGATTCCTCTTTAAAATTGGTGACTTCGTTATCTTGCTTCCATATGGGAGAGGATGGGTGGGAAACAACATTTAAAACATCATCCAAAACATGTGAATGCACCTTTGGGATGAACTTTTCTGCAAACGAATCTTCTAACACATCCCAACTAGTAATAGAGTTAAGAATTAATGAACTATACCATTAAAGATCATCCTCTCACAGAGTTTGTAGGAATATTCTACTTGTAACATTATCTTCAGTGATGTTGAAATCATAACATGTACCTTTAAAATTAATCAAGTGTTTCTGTGCATCTTTTGAAGCATCCCAAAAGAATGTAGAAAACATTTCAATAGGAATATTGGGCATTTGAAAGTCTACTTCTAGTATATTCAAAGGGGTATTATGAAATCGCCTCCTTCTTTGAGTATTTCTCCCTTGTGTCAAGTATTGAAAAGCTATTGATGGGCTTGGTGAAGAATATAAAGAAGCATTATGACGTGAATGAAACCCTTTATTTTGAATTTATTCAATAGAGTTTCCAAGGAGTTCATTCTCCTGAATATTTGGTGCTTCTCATTTCTTTTTGAAATTACAAAAAAGGTGAGCCATGCTTAAAATAAGCAACAATTTTCTTGAATCTTCTTCTCAAAAATTTGAGCCATGGAGATTTATGGTTCCTCAAATATATTGACAATAAATCGTTCCCAGTATAATTGCCAATAATTTTGACGCTTGAACCCATTAGGACCGAAATGACAACCTCACGAGGATATAAATTCCCCTGCGTTTTTATAAAGGTGGTACTCCCCTTTTACTTCATTTTTTTCTTGGGAGTCTAGGCCTTCAGAATATGGGACTTTGTAGAATTTCATCGTGGTAATCAAAGAAATATAAAATAGCAAGAAATAATTTTTTTTTTTGTTTTTCTTTTAAAATAAAGCTTCCGAGAAATGACTAGGAAACACATACTTCATACATTTAAATAAAATAGACAAAATTTTCTCACATCCATCATAGTTTAAGATAGAGATTTTTTATCACATAAAATAAAAATAAGTTGATCTGTATGCATACGAGAACTTTAACAAAGTGGACACATGGGAAACTCAAATAAAGATAATGATAGATCATCCTCAAATACTTTATATTCTAAAAACAGGGTTACAAAGCACAATCGAGATTGTTCCCAAAGTAGCTCTCTTGAAATTTCTAAAAAATATATAGTTTAGTATATATTCTTTGAAATTTAAAATGTGTTTGTCCTAAGGACTAGGATTGGGGCTTCTGCGAACCAGAAAGCAAATAAATAGAAGAAATAAGCTCGCAGAAGGAGGATGGTGGGTGAAAGTAGAACAACAATACCTGGAAAGAAGAAAATGAGAAGTTATCAAACTTCGGTTAAACCTTTCTAGTGAAAGAGGTGGAATAAATAGAAGTTATCATCATAAACTTACTATGATGGCCTCTCCTTCTCTTCACTTGCTTTATGTTTTCCTTTTATTGTATTCATCGATGGTTACATGAACCATCTCAATTGTTTCTTGCCCTTCTAGAAATTCTCGTACAAGTTTATTCTTGAAACATTTCCTTTAATTAATGCCTCATTAATGAACTCACATCATATATATATATATATATATATATATATATATAATGGGTCCCTCTCATTTTTTAATAAAATTTTTAATTAAACTTTTATTTTCACAATTTAATTAATTTCTCATTAAAACAGGACGACTATAATTTAATTTTATGGAAGTGAAAAACAAATTTTTAACCATTTAAACCACCTCTTATGTTCTCTTCATCATCTCATATTTCCAATGATATAAATTTTTCCCAAATCCGTCGCTCGGATCTCAATATATGAGCTTCTGAAGTTGAGTTGTCAAGCAGACCCATTAAAATGCAGCTGACTGATATTTTAATTTCTGAAAACAATGTGTCAAATTACAGCACTTGAAACCTATACCACCATATTCTACGTCGAAATACCTTTCCAACGGTATAAATTTTTCTACAAACGTGTGTCGGAAGCTCAAGATATAACCTTTGCAAGATCGTGACTCAGCCACCGCCGATCAAGTTTGATTGGTAAATGTGGACCCTTGATTTAATTTCGACCTCCTTTGTTGAATTTCAAATTTTCTTCATTATTATTATCCCACATGTACGAAAATAAAATATTCTTAGTGGTATATAATGTTAAGTGTAATATGCACTTGACAAGAAATAAAGAAGAGAGAAGACTATGGAGCTTGGAGGATTTGACCCTTGGAGAATTGTTGAATATAATAATAATTTTGCATACCCAGTCAACCACTAATATTCCTAGTCATCAATGATGAGTCACCCAACCAAATGTTGACACATGTCATCACTCGATAGGCCAAAAATATGCCAATAAGAATCTTCCATATGCCATCCAATAAAGTCACACCATGTGTCACTTTTTGTATGTTTCCACTGTTATCATAACGGAAGAAGTGTCCTCAGACACACACTTTTATTAAATAGGAAAACAAATTACATATGAGAATTTGCAAGAGTTTATACCCAAACACCTCAACACTCTTTCAATGAGCTATATATAAGCTAAATGTCCTAACAGACTCTAGTTATGGATCACTTATTAAATAAACAAAGGTCCATTTACAATAAATGTTATCTTAACAATCTTCTAACTATACTCCTAATTTAGAGCCTAAGATACAACACCTTTCTAGAGTCATATCTATCACAACAATACTCTATTTCTAAATGTCTCCATTTATTAATCAAATATTCTAGAGTATTAATTTAATATTCTAAATTAATAATTATTTTATCCTAACATTTCAAACTATGATATTTGTATTTTGGATCATCTAACAAATCCCAAGTTCATCCATGAACTTAGTAAATTTTATTCTGCCAAGAGGTTTCGTGAAAATGTTGGAGATCTGATCTTCTGAAGGACAATAAATTGGCTTGATGACATCCTTTGCAATGAGTGATCTGATATGATGATACTTGGTGTCCACATGCTTTGTATTTGAATGAAAAACTGGATTCTTGGCAAGCTTAATGGTTGATTGGCTATCAATGAATAATGATGTAGCTTCTGTTTGAGAAATGCCCAAGTCCTACAAAACTCTGCATAACCAAATATTTTCACATGTTGTTTCCCATGCTGAGATGTATTATGCTTCTATTGTAGAAGTGGTCATTGTAGCTTGTTTCTTACAACTCCAAGACATTGTTGTTGAACCCATGTTCATTAAATAACCTGATGTTGATGCTCGATCATCGATACTTCTGGCAAAGTCGGCATCTGAAAAACCACCAAGTACAAAATTTTTTGTCTTTTTGTAAAGAAGACCAAAATATTTTGTTCCTTGGATACATTGAAGAATTATTTTGGCTGCATTCCATTGGCTGCCCTGTGGTTGTTGCATAAAGCGGGGAAGAATATTGACTGCATAACATAGATTTGGTCGAGTGCTTGTCAAATAAATCAAGTTGCTAATCAACTGTCTATAAATAGTGTTGTATACCATTTCCCCCCCTTCAAAATTGGAAAGTTTCAAGTGTTGTTCCATAGGGGTAAGAGATGATTTGCAATCCTACATTCCAAATCACTGAAGAATTTCTGCTACATACTTACTCTGAGAAATGAAAATATGATGTGGACGTTGGAATAATTCAATTCCAAGATAGTAGTAAAGTAGTCCCAAATCTGTCATCTTAAAACCTGCATGTAATTCCTTTTTCACCTGTGCAATATGATCATCGTTGTTTCCTGTAATGATCAAATCATCTACATACATAACAAGAATCACCAGATATGGACCCTGTTGACGGATATACAAAGTATCATCATATTCACTTCGTTGAAAACCAACTTTCCTAAGGTATTCATCCATTTTGGTATACCAAGCTCGTGGAGCTTTCTTTAATCCATAAAACACCTTAATTAATTTGCAGACTTTATGTTCCTTCCCTACAATTTCAAAACCTGGTGGTTGTTGCATATATACATCTTCCTTTAAGTCATCGTTGAGAAAAGAATTGTTTACATCCATTTGATGAACTTTCCAACCTTTCTGAGATGCCAATGCAAGTGTTAATAGGATGGTATTCCATTTAGATGTAGGAGAAAAATTTTCCTCATAATCAATGCCTTCTTGCTGCGCAAAACCTTTAGCCACAACTCATGCTTTATACTTGTCAATTTCTCCATGTTGGTTGTATTTAATTATGTAAACCCATTTGCATCTGATGGGTTTAACACTTGTAGGACAATCAACAAGTTTCCAAGTGTTGTTATCAATTACTGCTTGATACTCTTCAACCATAGCCTGTTGCCATTCTTTGTGTTTTATGGATTTTTTGTATGTGGAAGGTTCAGTAAAATCATTTTCTACCAAGGAAAAATTTCCTTCACTGTTGTGTGATCCCCTTGTTCCTATTTTATTATGCTCATCATACCTTACATCTTTTAAAATTTGAACTGCCCATTTTGGTAGTTGATGTTCACTTGTTTGGGGATCTGAATTTCCATTATTGTAAATTGGATTAATGTAAATTGATGTTCGTCGATCAGTTGAAGATTCTGGAGGTGGAGAATCATTTTCAGATGAACTGCCACTACTAGGAGAGTCTGATGAACTGTTGGAAGACCCAGATGATGTTGTCTAAGTAAATGGACTGGATGTATCATCTTCAGATGAAGCAAAATCAAGTTCATACCAATTATGTGAATTTGGTTGACTTTGCATTTTTCCTTTTCTTTGATTGCCTTTAGTTTCTAACTTTTGAAGAAGACTTTGTATTTCTTCAACACTCTTACTTTTAGTTTCATCAAAAATTACATCCCTACTTAAATTAATATTTCCATTGGATAAAAGTCGGTACCCTTTCTTCTCAACAAAATACCCAATCATTGTGCATTTCAAGCTTAGTTCATTTTTCTTTTGGAACTAAGGCATAACATACCGATCCAAAAAATATAAGATGTTTAACTTGAGGTTTGAAACCAAACCATGCTTCATAAGGTGTTATTTTTTCCAAACAAGCAATTGGAGATCTATTCCTTAAATAGATAGATGTATGGAGTGCTTATGCCTAATATGTAGGACTTAAATTTTTAAAGGTTAACATGGATCTTGCCATTCCTAACAAGGTGTGATTCATTCTTTCTATGACTCCATTTTGTTGAGGAGTGTTGAAATTTGTAAGATGTCTTCTTATCCCATTGTCTATGCAATAAGTTTTGAATTCATTAGAAGTGAATTCCCCTCCATTATCTGTCCTGAGAGTGCCTATCTTTTCTTTAACTTCGTTTTCAACAAGTTGACGAAAAACCTTAAACTTTTCAAATACTTCCGACTTTTTCTTCAAGAAGTAAACCCAAGTTATTCTACTAAAATCATCAATAAAGAGTAAAAAACATTTTCAAGCACCTAAAGAAGTTTCTAGTGGTCCACAAACATCACTGTGAACTAGTTGCAACCACCTATTTGCATGCCATGAACTTGTTGGAAAAATCTCTCAACTTTGTTTTCCATAAATGCAATCTTCACATTTTGTATTTTCCTTTTTAAAAGTTGGAAGTCCCTTAGCCATCCCTTGTTTTTTCATTTGAGAGAGACTTTCAAAATTAAGATGTCCATATCTCACATGCCACAATCTTATAGGTGAAATACATGTACTTACTGCTCCTACAAAGTCATAATTCCTTGGAATAATTTCCCCTTTCATCCTTAACAATTTTCCATCTTCATAACATGTCATCATTGTTTTCATATTATGTTTGACTGGATTAATCTTAACTAATCCATCTTCCATAATCACTTGATGTCCTGCTTGTCGAATCGTGACTAAAGACAACAAATTATTTTTAAAGGTTGGTACATACAATACATTTGAAATCATTCTTTCTCCAATATCAAGTAAATAAACTTTAACTACACCTTTTCCATAAGGAGTATGTTTGGTATTATCTGCAAGAAAGATGAAATTAAGTTGGCATTCTTGAAAATTCCAAAAGAAGTCACGTTGTTAGGACCCAGAAATGTCACTTTTTCACTATATCTTTTACCCTTTCAAACTTTTCATTCCTCTGCTAAATGCCTATTTTAATACTTCCAAGACCCTTTTTCCTAAGGTATGAGTCATTAATCTTTCTTTGATATTGTTATTTATTTAACACATTTGATTGGTAGTATTTCTCATATTTTACCCATAAATGCACAACTAATGATCAAAATGTGTAGAACAGCAAAGACTCAAAGAAAGATCATTGTTGTTACACCAATTGTTACAGCTGTGTGCTAGTCTTGCATGTTGTTACATGACTACAACAACCGCGCACCTTTCCTGGAAGTTGTCACACTTGCTGCAACAGACACCACTTATCCTGGAAGATGTTACACCAACTGCAACATATGTGCACCAATTCTAAAAGTTGTTACACTCGCTGCAACAGATGGCCATCGATCCTGAAAGCCGAATCCTGAAGAATGATCCTCTGAAGTTACACGTTTTGGCTCACACTGATGCTTTGTCCAGATTTGATGAATATGAAAGATCTCTTGTATGTTATGAATAGCTTGAGAATATGGGATTCTCAAGGTTGTTCTGAGTCCATTTTGAACTAAATGACTCTGTCTTTAAATAACAGAGCTTTTGTATTCATTAACAATGGATATTAGCTGTGGAATTGTGAAGTAAAGTGAAGCAACTTGTAATTGAACAATTTTGGCGAATTTAATAAAGAAGGTGGCTTGAGTTTCTCCAACCTACTGTGATCTCTTTGAGAGGATTCAGTGAGAAGGAAAGTGCCCACCTTCCTCACAGACTCCCCTTTATTTTGTTGTTTTAGATTAGTTACTTTGATTTATGTGAATTACCTATTAGCATTCTTATATCATAATTGTTGTTACAGTTCAGTTCCTTTCTGTCAAATGCGCATCAGTGTGTCTCATGAGAATCAGAAGTCAAGTGTTGTATACTGCTGGAGAATTGTCTTTTTGTAATAGATAAAACTTTGCTTTCAACAATAAGTAATTAGAAGTGTGAATTTAATCCCTGCAACTAAATAAGATTTCCTTTCTGCAATTAGCATAGAATTCCTTTCTACAAGGATAAAATAGAAAATCAGAATAATATAGATAATCCAGGATTCTTATACACTCATCAATCTAGATTTCAATTAAGAAAGCATAATTTCAATCATGCAATAGTAGATTAGAACTCCATCTGTTTCAACAAGTTGTGCTAGTGTTTAGTTTTCCAAAACTCTGTTTTCTTTCAATACTACAACTTGATTAATGTTTTCTTTCATCAATCTAGCATAGACTGTGCACAATTTTCTTGCAAAAACAAAACTTCCCTATTTTTGAAAATCTATATTGAACACCTTAATTATCTATTTATTTAGACAATTAAAGTGCCCAACACACGTCTGAAAGTCATGTGTTGAGATGCTCTTGAATCTAGAATCCAAGCATCTTCATAATCATTTTGAAAATAAGTGGAAATTTGTAATGTTGAAGATCAGGTAAAGACATATTATGAACCATCATCATCTCGATCATTTGCAAACTGTGTTGTGTTTTGATGAAACTTGGAAATTTTATCAATGGAAGTTTAAAAATCTTCTACATAATCACAAACTTTGTTACATCGTCTACAAACAATTTGACTTAAATCTCTTCCTCTGCCTAAATTATGTCCTCTGACTCTATTTTGACCTCTATTTGGAGTTTGTCCTCTACCTTGAATGTTGTCTTTAAAATAGCCTCCGCCTTGACTATTTCCTCTTCCTTGAAAATACCCTATGCCTTGATTGTTTCCTCTACCTTGAAAATACCCCCTTCATTGACAGTTTCCTCTGCCTTGAAAATTACTCCTGTCTGAAAAATTGTTTTCTCTACTTTGGCTTCAACCACGACCTTGTACAAAATGTCCTCTTCCTCTACTTCTAGAACTGTCAGTTGTATATTTACTTGTGTTGGCTTCTATGAAAAAAACATCTTCCCCAACTTAAATTTTCTTTCCAAAATTTTTGTTGTGTTGAGATAACATTTCACTTAGCTCATCAAACGTAAGCTTGTCTAACTTTCCAGTTACTTGTAAAGCTTCCAAAAAATGTGTATAGGAAGAAGGCAATCCAAAAATTAAAATTTTGGTCATGAAACTATCATCTACTGCTTGAAAACCAACATTTAGTATTTCCTGCTTAATGTTCTTAAGTCTGGAAATATATTCATGTACATCACCTCCTTCAGTCAATTTCTGTTGGAGAAACTTAATTGAAGATCAACTTTCTTTGATCTAGGCTGAGTATCAAATAGATCCTTAAAAAATTTCAAAGAAAAACATGCATCAATAGTATTTTCAATATGGGCATACATCTCATCATTAATTGAAGGTTTGATGAGTGCTAATGCTTTGGCATTTTTAATTTCCCATTTCACTAGTGTGGTTTCATCTGTAGGTTTATTTGGCTTAGTATATTCATTACATATATCACGCCAAAGTTCTTTATAAATGAGATTTCTTTCAATGATACGTTTCCATGTCTTGTATGATTTTGTGCCTTCAAGTTGATCAGAGTCAGAGAACAAATTAATTAACTTTGACATTGTAGTGTTGAATCTTTGCACCAAAAAAGAATCAAGCAAAATATATCAGGATGAGAAACACACCACATGAATCACACAAAAAAATGATCTATCGGGGCTTGGCCTTGACCCTTTTATATTCGTTGAAACAAGAGAAATATGACTAAGCTTGGCACTTGGCTCTAGTCAAATTCCAAGTAATTTTCAAAATTTTACTCCTTACAATGCTCTTGCAAATTACCCCCCCTCAAAGTAAAATTACTTTGAGTTACAAAAAATTTGTTACCCAAAAAAATAAAAAATAAAATTACTACATAAAGAGGGATTGATTACAATATATCCAACATCTCACCAGAAGAGATAGTAGCCAGTTTACTTTGTCCTGATAATGGGCGTGAATCATTTGATATACCTGCTCTTGTCTTTCGAGGTTGATGAATATGACGTGAATAATTTGATATACCTGAGGTGTATGACCTAGATGGTATCAATTAATATAAATTCTTGAGAGTATAACTGCAATATTATATATTCTTGGGACTATAGCTGCAATTTTGATCATTTGTTGTGCAGACGCAAGAAAATTTCTATATCTTGGGAAGATAATGGCATCTTATGGACAAGAGAATGGATTGATGAGGATTGGGTACATCATGGATGATGGATTGGAGAACAATAAAATTGTTGATCAGAGGTTGTTGTTACTTACGGACGCTGATTGAGCGAGGAGGAAGGCCCATTTTGATGACTCACGTTGGATGCCCATATGACAAAAAAACAAGACAATCACTATACGTAAAGAACTTGAATCACACCACTGCATGGGTCATTTTATGCACCAGATGACTTCATGCCAAACGCACCAGATGACTCCACACCAAACGCACTAGATGATTCCACTATTATCTATATGTTCACTCGAAAGTGGGAGTGATGATGGCAACACACTGGTAATTGTTTCCTTCAGTGTCAAGTTATGAATTGCAAACATTCAAGGATACACTAATGGAACTGTCAAAGAGTCAGAAATAGATTCCACTCGAGTTATCCAATAAGAGAAATCATCAATGTGCACATTAGGACATAGCCCAATACTCCACTCTCACAATACCCCTACGCAAGATTAGCACCAGGAAATAATATGCCGCATTCTACATTACTCATTATCATCCAATTGAATAACACTGTAATAGAGGGAGATTGTCGAGTTAGTAAAGGACATTTTATAGGGAATAGGAATAAAATTATACAGTGCATGAATTGTAGGGTTGTAGTTTGGCAACCGTGTGAAGAGTTTTCCAAGAGTAGTGCAAATCCTGACTTGTCTATATCAATTCTATCTATTTTACATTCCAAAACAAAAAACATTTAGAGGTATTTTTCTCCATGGAACTAAATCTATCACATTATCACTGGCCTGGTTTACATTATCACTGGCCTTCTCACCTGTTCCCTAGAACCGCGTGAACTAAATATGAAATTTCATAATATCTCATGTGCAGAAAGAAAAAAAATTGTTTTCCCTTTTAAAAAATTAACAATTAACTAACCACTTTTCTGATGGAGTGCGTTGGCCTGTAGAGATAAAATATCCTCTTTAGATCTGCTGAAATATCCTCCTCAGTTCAGCTGCATTACTGGAGCTCTGATACCACAATAATGGCAGAAGTGTCCTCAGACACACACTTTTATTAAATAGGAAAATAAATTACATATGAGAATTTGCAAGAGTTTACACCTGAACACTTGAACACTCTTGCAATGAGCTATATATAAACTAAATTTCCTAACAAACTCTAGTTATGGATCACTTATTAAATAAACAAGTGTCCATTTACAGTAAATGCTATCTTAACAATCTTCTAACTATACTCCTAATTTAGAGCCTAAGATACGACACCTTTATAGAGTCATATATTTCACAACAACACTCTATTTCTAAATGTCTCCATTTATTAATCAAATATTCTATATTATTAATTTAATATTCTAAATTAATAATTATTTTATCCTAACTTTTTAAACTATGATATTTGTATTTTGAATCATCTAACATATCAGACAAATTGGTAAGTGCAGACACAAACTAATCTCCCTAAATTCAACAAGAAACTAGAACAAAACAGGGTAGAATACAAGTTTCTCCTTATATTTCATTGTCATATAAACTAGTTCAAAGAGAAACAAATGACATACATTTTAAATGATGTTTGATCCTCTCTAGTGTCATCCTTACTGCTCCATCTTTGTATTTGTGGGATGGTGAACCTATTAAGAAGCACAAACCAAAAAAGAGAGAGAACAACAATATATATATTCCAATGAATTATATGTATAAGATCAAGGAGTTATACAATAAAAGTAAAGACACCTTTATAGGGAAGAAATGCATTGTTGCATTATATTTAATGAAAGTGGAGCATACAACCCATGCCTTGATGTTGCTAGGTCCCTTCCAATGGCCCTTTGCTTCAACACACACACCTTTTCTCCAATGAATTTGATGAAGAACATATACAACATGACTTGGAGAGATAAAACAAACCTATCTCAAGTATAATATCCAACATAATCTTCATGCATAAGCAAGACTTATCCTTTTCCATGAGATATCCCTCTTTATATAGGGTGAAAAAAGGATAGATGAAGATATTAGGATGATCCCATTAAATCAAAGAAGCGAGTAAGATCCAAATCGATCAGAGGTCACCTCATCTTCTAGAAGATTCTCTTCTATAACCTTCGTGAATTTCACTTTTTCTCTTCTTTGGTGTAGCATGTGACGATCAAGCATCGTTACGCCCCAAGCATGGAGCAAGGTGAAATGATATCCTTTGATAGATTTTTTAAGGAAGAAAAGATAATCCACTTTTTTGATGGAGAAAGTCTTTTTTAGTTTCTTCAGGGAACATGGAAGTGAGTCATGCACATATCGTCAGTTGTGTTGAAATAATTTAACTACGAAGAGAATTCTTATTATTATTTTGTTATTGGATTAAATCCCCATTGTGGATTAATCATGTCATTATTATTATTATTATTATTAGATTAATCCCCATTGAGGATTAATCATGTCGGTAATTGTATAAGG
>JZKD02S2296992.1:68694-88743 GCA_000966675.3 Picea glauca | reverse complement strand
ATTCGTGTTGCAGCAGTCGTGTTTCAGCATCTGTTCTTCATAAACAATCGATTGCCATCAATGACAACCTTGATCATCTGCGTCATCTCTGTTGTAGCCATATTTCCAACACATTATGCTCAAGTGGAGGGAAAGTGAGCATGAGGAAGAAGACTACTTTGTCTAGAATGACCCGAGCACTGTCATGGCACTCCGAGAGTGTGGTTTTCTCAAAATTTTCAAAGTTCAGGGCATGAGAGCCCAACCGAGGCTATTGGAGTACCTAGTCTGCATGTGGGATTTCAATGAACAAGACTTTGATGTGGGTGTGCATACACTTACCTTGGAGATTGATGACATTTACTTTTTGATAAGGTTATCTCATTGAGGCTCTTAGGTATCACTCTCAAGAAGCAGAGGTGGTGGAGAACCCATGGACTATTATGTTGCACATCACTGCGTACCAAGTACAGAAAAGAATAGTGGCAAGGTTTCCATTAGGGATGTTCAAGATTTACCTTTTAGAACTATCCTCTAAACTATCACTCAGATGGCAAGGAGTGTGGATCCTCACATGGCTTTACAAAGCCACTTTCAATATGTTGTAGAGTGTATGGAGCCTCGAGTCTTCAATTTGTGCGAGGGTCTTTTCAAAATCATGAAGAAACAACTGATAAAGTGTAGGAATGGTCGGTTGAAACAATTTTTATATGGATCCATTTTGGTATCCTTCTTCCTAGAGAGGGTCCCCTTTTTATGCATACATAATGTGGAGTGGGTAATGCCCCACTCCACAGGATCCTCAAATGAAAAGATGGGTGAATTTAATGGCCTGACATAGTGGTGTGTCAATAGTCAAATATGACCAAGATTTCTTCTAGTGGCTGAGGGATCAACTAATTATAGTTGAGGACTATGCTTATGTCAGGACCGACTTCCGTGGAGACCCTGACTTGGAATTACCCGAGGGATCTCGGTGGGGAGAAATAGGTAAGAAATTTTTTTCATTATATGTTTTTTTTGGTATTTTAATTATAAAATGTTTTTTTTATTTATCCAAGACTAATCAAGTTCTCTTAACAATGCATATGTGGCACCTTATCGACCTCCAAGATCATCTCCTATTCATAGACAGGGAGATATAGGTGCAGTAGTGGGTCGATGGGTGGTTGTTGAGGATCTCGAGGAGATCGAATATAACCTAGAGGGATTAACCATGAACATCCCTGACATCACGGTGGAAGAGTTACCTCAGCGCTACCAACACCATACAGTTGGTGTATCAACATTGATTGGTCAACTACTCTTTCATGTAGCACGGGAAGTCATTTGTTATAGCGAGAAAAATCCTTGATGCTTATGTATATGAATCGATGAGCTTCATCATTTTGACATTTTGGTCTCAGGACAAACATTTTTTTGTAAATTTTGACGTATTAATATAAAGTTCCTACAAGATCACTTGTCTTTAAAATGTGTGTTTGGATTTATAAATGGCGTAAATGTTTGTCTAAAACATAATTATTCAATGCATATGTTAATGTGTTTAGACATCTAGGAATATGTTGATACTCAATATAATCAAAATGTCTTTCCAAGAGGCAAATTCTTAAGTATACCCGTAACAATGTAGGGCTTCAGATGGAATAAACATTACTCAATTGCAACACTACTAGTTGTGAATCAAGTCGTACAATAAGATGGAAGATGCCAAATGAAATGGCACTAATTAATAACTTGATAACTGCACTGTATTCCGCGATATTATTAGTTTTACAACCAAGGAAAACATCGTGTAGACTGATCAACTCATCCGTAGGTGCATAAATTAACCATGCAACAAACACTAGGTTTCGAGTACTATGACTAGCACCATCAACAAAGCCAACATAAGGTAGCGAAGACACTGACATATGGAAACCAAGCACAATGAAAGGTAAGAAACTTTAAAGGAAGAACAAGAAACAAAAAAAGCACACTAAAGTATGATACAGTAAAAATACAAAGCACTCATGCAAAAAATAGTTTAAGCATAGTACTTCTTCAAGTAAAGCCCATTTATGGGTTCTCCTAAAGGAATTTCATTATAATCTACCATCTCATAAGCCCCTTTCTCCAACACTCGTTTAATGATATATGGAACACGCCACATGGGCTTGAATTTACCGGCCCCTAATAAGTCACGATCATGTTCATAAAGGAGAACTAAATCACCCTAAGAAAAAACACACGGTTTGACATGCTTGTCGTATTGAGATTTGAAACTTTTTTTTTTAGTTTCTATGACTAAAGAAACATCACGACAAGTCTCTTCTAATTGCATCAAATAGAAGAGACATTCCTCTTCAACTGAGGTGTTAGGGAGAAGTTCGACAAATAGTTAGGACCAAGGGCCTTGGAACAATATTTTTGAGTAAACTTATCCAAGACTATAAAACTTAAACGTATGTGTCTGACCAGGGAATGGTGAAACCCATTATATAATTGGTGTCCCTGGGAGGCTCCACTCACACCAGAGTTAAGCATGAGTTCACATGAATTTGGTTGCAAAGATAACCCTCTAATACCTTCCTAGCATCAAAGATATTTTTGGGGTTCTATTCATATTTGGAGGTCTTGCCAGTGCCTTTACCTCCTTGAGAGGCGATGCTTTCAATATTTCGAGCTTTGCTACCCTTCCTATATGGTGGACTGGACTTGTGACCGCTTGCCTAGGCATTGGTTATATCATGGTGACTCTAGTTTCTTGACACATGTAACCACATAGATTGCTTTCAGGGGTTATTCTGTAGGTACCCTAAGTCAGATAGGGATTGAAAAGCACACAGAATTTATGGAGGATTTCCTCTCCAAAGAGATCTGACTGACTGCACTATGAATCCTACGAGGGTCCTTATAACTGATTCTGACACCTCCACTCTCTTGTTACAGAGTCTCAAACCCCTCCTAGGTGAGCCATACCTACTTTAGTTCAAGAGGTCCCTTTCAACCATCATATCATGTTTGTGTGCATTGACCTTTATATTTATTTAGGAGTGTGATCTGTAGTTATTAGTTGGCCTTAGGATTTTGTATTGCATTGTGAGTTTTTACTGCTATGGTTGGTGGAGCCCCTATGACTCCCTGATTTAGCGCTACCCAGCCCACGGTCTCTGATCATTCCATGGGGACGAATCCTTTTGTATTTTCGAGTGGTACGTCAAATCATAGTCCTCAGTCAACACATTGGGTCTCTAATCCTTTCTCTCTTGGTATGCCAGACATGAATTCGCACTTTTCTTCCTCTGTTTTGTCGTCTTATATGAATCCTATTTTTGGGTCTGGGGGCTTGACACCTCCTTATGTTCCTTTCTCATTTGGTGGATTTCATATTCCCCAAGTGAATCCAATAATTAGAGGTTGGAATTCTCCTTCCTCTGGGATTAATACTAGCTTAAATTCTCTAGGATGGATATCTCAAGTGGGCGGTCAGTTTACTTCCTATATTTCATTCGTCATTCCCTCTTCCATATCGATTTTAACGAACACTTTTTAATGTCTAACCCCCCTTTTTCCTCTGGTGTTTCATCCGGGGGAGTCAGTTTTATAGTATGGGAAACCCCTTGCATGGAGTTCCTTCGTTCGAGGAAACATATATCCTCACATGAGTAACCCATGTCATGTCGATTTCTCTTTGCAAGCCACTTCCTCGATGATGATGCCCTTAAAACCTTTTATGAATCAGATGGTAGGTAGATACTATTCTATTGGGAAGGGCCATGGTGTATACCAGAACCCTATTTGGCCCATGATCTCTCAAAAATAGTCTTTCACGATGATTTGTAAGGATACAAGGAGGCCTAGGAATGACTCAGAGTTCTCAGAAGTATCGCAAGATGCTGAGAATGGCCTCAACAAATAGAAAATGGAAAGAATTTAAAGTCCTCAAAACTGAGAAAAATTGGCATCATTGTGAAGAGCATGTCACAAGCTTTCCAACAATGTAAACAGTTCATCAAACATAGTTACGAATTGAAAGATATTTGCAGTCAAATTTTTAGTCAACCTAGCCCAGTCAGCATATGTACTGCTAACATTAGCAATAGTACTGATGACATTAGCATCCGTACAAGTTATGTGGCACAATCAAAGAGAAACACGTGTCCTGATGATGTTAGCATGATGTCAGCATGTTGATGTGGAAGCACCAGAGGTTGCCACGTGTCACTCAATTCTGGAATTTTTAGGTCGACATATGGACCAATGAGAAAGTGCCATGTGGCAGTTCATATAGCCATGTGGCAGTCCATACAGTACGTGGCAAGCTGACATGGAAAGTGGTGATGTGGAGGGATGACCATGCAAGTGGTTGATGTGGGCCAATGGATGGCTTCCATGTGGCCCATTCATGGGCTACCACATGGCAGTGGGAAAATTCCCAATGAGTGCCATTAATAAAAATTCAATTTAAATAAAGGGGTGTTGGCCAATGGCCAACCCCAGTCCACCAAAGTTGGAGTGGTTCCACCAAAAATGGTGGCATATATTGTCATATATAGTCCAACAAGAAACTATTCTCCAAGGGTAGTGACAATTCCCAACAATCTGCCAAAGCTAAGAGCCAAATCAGCTGGCAAGGTTCGGTTTTTACAATGGAGGGGTAAAACGAGAGGCCCACAAGTTTGACCCTGGGACCTCCCCCAACAAATACCTTAATTTAACTCCAATTTCCAATAGAACAAATGACCTTTGTTGGTAAGTCCACCCACATATTTTATTAAAAGGTGATTCTTTACCAATGCATGGGGGGAGGTGCGCGCACTAGTCCATACCAGTTCAGGAACGGTTTTCAATGCAAGTTTTAATAAATTAATTGTAGGTTGCATGCATGAAAACTGAGACAAATTTTATAATCGGTCTGGAAGTGCCAGAGTCGGATTGAGGCATGGAGACAATCATTTTTGGGTAATTCGATGCCATGAATTAAGTGGTGTTGTATGTTTTTTGATCTGAGCAAAGATTTTGCATCTTAATTCTAGAATGAGATTAACTTATGTATTTTTCCAAATTCTTTTGTTGAGTTAATAAAAAGGCCTACCCATTTGAGAGAAAAACCCGGAGACATAGTCCACTAAGGACGAACTTTGATATCAAGTTTTTTGTTCATATTGATGCTCATGTATCCTTCTTATTGAGATTTCCTTCTTTGTGGTGCATGTTGAGCTCCCATTTTTTCACTCACCGTACACCTTTTTTGGTCATTTATTCCCCACCTAGGCATTGAAATCCAACTCATTGTCTCCTACTTTTACCTTTTTTGCCTACCTAAGATCTTGATTTTAGCATGAGGTAAAAGTAGTTTATTTTGATATTTTCTGATTTCTTAATAAATTAATTCAGATCTTTTGGCTATATTTTATAAAGTACACTCACCTTTTCACTGTAACAGTTGTTCCCGCATTATTCCTGGCTTTTCAGTACCAATGCATGAATTCCAGTACCCGAGGTTGTGGCTTCTCTTATTTGCATGTGCCCAGAATGGATTTGGCGATATGGGTATTGTTTGTGTGACCAACGAGATGGGTGTTAACTGTTTCACTCATGCCCAGTGTTCCTCTTCATTACATGAAGCCTCAAGAAAAACCATAAGCATGTCTTCCAGCGCAACACCAGATCAGGGTTGGAACTTAGAGTAGAAACAATATCCAAGTTTATTAGAACGATTTCCTAAGATCGTAACCTGGGGATAAAGGAAATCGTGGTCAGTAAGATCCTTCAGTTTTGATAGTCATTTTTACCCCTTAGTCCACGAGAATAGGGGAAAACGATGTAATCTGATATATGCTTAGAACTTGATATATAGAGGGATTCGCTCTACGTACAGATTGATATGTATATACTCTTTGTTGAATATAATAAAAAGGTGGTGTTACTTATTTCACGTTCTTCATACTGTGATAGATATGTTGTGATCTGGTTAAATATTTACATTTGATATTAACCAGGTTTTGCCTTACTTTGTTTATAACTTTGTGAGTTATTGAATCATTTCCACTCACTACTTGGGAAGAGGTAGGCCCACCTCCCTTGGTAAGTTGAGTTATTTATATATTATTTTTTCTCTATTTTTTGTATTTGTGTTAATGGATGGATTTGTGTGGAGTGATCTCTAAACTGTAGGTTTTATTTTAGTTTTGTGTGTTCTTTACCCACTGGGTATTTTCATGTGTTGTAAACCAAACTTCCCTTAGTATACTGGAAGGTTTTCATATAGATAGATATATTTGTGGATGAATGATTAATATTTGCATCTTACTACATTATATCTCCTTCCTATACAAGATTGAAAGTTAAACATGTTCTGGGATTTATTGGCATCTTATATAACCACAAATGTCTAATATAAATACTTCACATACTTGTTAATAAAGATAAGAACTCATATGATCCAAGGATTAAACTGAACTAAGATACTAAAATTATGCACTGTGTGTGTGACAACTTGGAGTTGTAATAAAATAATTCAAGTGTTGACTATGGATAGTGAAGACTGGTTTATGAGAAAATTCTAAGATCTGGAATGTAAGGCATGATCATGTGTAACGTCCATCTACTTAAGAAGTTACCTTGTTTTCTTATCCTAGATAAGAAGGATTAATATCAAGCATTGATAAAAATAATTGTGATGACCTGGTCACATACCAGGAAACTTAAATACTCTTTGATTGTTGGGAGAATGAAGTGTATTCACAATGGATTTAGTTGCTACCTCCATACTCTAACTCTGTGGTATTAAGGGCATGGGTCTTCAAGTTAATAATAGGAGTATGTCTCTAAGATTTGAGTTGTTTTGTTGCTAAGTGTGGTGTGACCTATAGAGGTGTCTTAGAAAAAGTGAGATGAGATTTCAGGGGACAAGAGTTTAGTTTCAATAGAGTGCAAACTGTGTGTTTACATTCCTTACTGGTAGCTGTAATTTTTCTTTATAAAGTATTGTTATCTCGTTGCTTCAACCACCAATCGAAGTGTCAATCTTGTTGGAAAGGCTCGTTCAGAGTCATTCCCCTTCATGTTGATTTATTGTCTGTGGATAAGAATGCAGTAGCACCATGGAGTCTGTCCTGCTTGTAGTGAAGTAAACATTTTAGGTTAAAGGTAGGTTAGTCACTAGGAATTACTCTCAAGCTGATTAGTATTATTCTAGGTCAGTAACACGGTTATATGAATACTTGAGTGGATTCATACTATTGATTGATATAGACATCTACATGGGTAATTGCTATTATGTTTCTATTAGTTTCTTGTTTCTTTACTGCATTGATAAAAGGTTGATTTTTTTGCATACATAGAATAGGATTTAAATGGTTGATTCCTTGACTTGGTTATTGATTAGTTGCGTGGAGTAGTGGTTGGTGTGTTTATGTTCATGCATGATTGGTAGATTACCTAGATCTCTTGCTCCTTGAAAGACAAACTAGGATATACTTTTGTCATTTGCCTGCACATACTGTGCCTGCAGTTCATCAGTTTACGAACCTAGTTGACATTTATGTGGGAATTTATTAAAACAATTAATTGGCCCAACATTTTGGCATCGTTGTCAAGGAAATGCTAAAAGGTAAATGGTAAGAAGCTAGTCTTTGTTTTAATTTTCAATTGTTTTCTTTGAGCATTATTTTCTTTTTCCAGATCAGTGGTGGAGAGAAAGTAAGATGGAAGATAAGAACCTATTTTGTCACGATTTTGATTCCTTCAAAACCCTATTTGGCATATGGTTAACTCATTGTTAGGCCTAGGGATAGCAAGGGTATATTTTTAAAAACTGATATTCAAGAAAAACAAATTGGTAGAAATAAAACCCCTCCTATTAATCCAGTTGAAAGATATGCAGGAAGCACACGGAGAGAGGGTTCTACATCAATTTTGGCCACCCCAAAATCTGAACAAATAGTGGAAAAGGTCTAGGGAAAATAGGGAGAATCCCATGACCAGCTAGTTGAAGAGCCAAAGGTTCATGGGACAGTTTCAAATATTGATCCAACACTAGAACGGACTTTCAATCATGATCTTATATACCAATTTATTAGGACCCCCCACAACGTGATCATTTTACAAGTAGAAAATTTTGTGGTGGGAGGAACTTCATAATTTCAAGTGGGAGAAAACTTCACCATTCATCAAAATCCAATAGTTGAGCCACCACTCTCACCAAGTCAGAAGGAATTTAGTATATTTGGCCACATGGCAGATGAAGAAGAAACGAATAGCGAACCAGAAGGAGAGACCACCTTCGGATTTCCCATACTTGACTTAATGTCGAAAGTGAACATGAAAAACATTCCCCCTTCAGTCCTTCCAAATTTTAGAGGTATGGTTACAAAGGATCCAGATGCTTTTCTCTTTGAGTTTGATATTCTCTATAGAAGCTATAATTATGTTTATGATGAACAAAAATTAAAATTGTTTCCAGCAACCTTAAAAGACTCTGCTCTAAGATGGTTCATGGGACTTGAAGATTACTCTATCCGATATTGGAAGACATGAAAAGTACTTTCTGAAAGAAAAAAATCGAGACTTATGTAGGACTAGAGACCCCCTCAATGACATCTTTAAGATCCAAAAATCAGAGGAAGAAAGTCTTGAAGACTACGTGGAAATGTTTCTTTACAACCTCCAGAAAACCAAGCAAATTACTTTAAATAATGATACCATCAGGACTATCTTTCTAAAAGGAATACAAGAAGAATGCATTGACATGTTAAATCTGATGGGTGCAAGCGATATCTCTCAATTTCCATTTGTTGACATTTGTGATTTGTGGAGGAGATATTCTAGGAGTCGAGCAAAATCTGGTAAGGGAATAAGAGATGTTTTTCCAAAAGTAACAAAATCTATTGCAGGAGGTGGAGTATCAAGGATAGAATTGGGAAATTTATTGGAAAATTTTAAAACAACAATTCTTGGTACTCTTAGTTCTCAGCTAGATATGTTTCAAGTTAAGAAAAAGCAAGAAGAAGAGAAAGGTGTTTTGTATGTTTTTTGTCCCCGCTATCGAAATAAGCATCCATTTAAAGAATTCCCATTGGATGGTGTGCAGGTTTGTGCAATATGTGTGGAGGATCATGAGACAGAGAATTGCCCCTTATTTTCAATATGCACTAAAGAAAACATGGCAGCCAAGAGCCCAAGGTATGTCCCAAGATCCTTTTTCATCATATTTTCCATCTTATAATGCTTATCAACAGCAGTGGAACACTCAAATTCCATGGAAAACCACTTGGCCACAACAACAAACTCAAACTCAACCTTGGCAGTAGAATTGGAGAGGTGACCCTCACGCGATTATGCCTCAACAACTATTTACAATTCCTTATCCTAAATACTCGCAATAACCCCCATCCATGTCATAATCGTATCCTACTACCCAAGCAACAATCCCACAAATACCATAGTTGGTTGCAAACCAAAACCCTCCCAGACAAAAACAAATGCATGCACAACCGATACCAAATCCAAACAATAGATCTACACAACTCACCTTTAACACTGAGATGAATCATTCTCCTATGCCCTTGCAAAATATACATATGAGAGCAAGAAAAGTCATGAAACCAATGGATTCCACGGTTGTCATTGAGGAAGAAGAGGAAACTCATGAACAACCAATAAATTACGACCAACCCAGAAACATAGTTACTCCCTCCATTCTAACACAAACATATACTACTCCTACAGAGCAACCACAAGAACCTAAACTTCCACATTATCTAGAAAGGTTGGCCATAGAAAAGACAATTTTCCTCCCTGAATTTGACTTGGAAGCTGAGCTACAGAATGTTTGTGTCAAAATACCCCTACTGCAAGCTATAAAAGGCATTCCCATAAACAAAAAAAAGGTCAGGGATTTATGCATTAAGAAACCTAGAAGGAAACTAAAAGAGCCCCCCACTATCCATGTAGCAGGTCAATTGACCGAGCTAATGTCTAGGAAACCATTGGTGAAAAAGTATGGAGACCTCGAGAACCCTATAGTCACTATTTCCATCAATGACTTTCCCATAGGAAATACTTTAATCGATTTGGGAGCTGCAATAAGTATCATGATTGTTATTACCATGGAAACATTACAATTGAATACTCTGTGGCCCACACCCATCGTGCTTGAACTTGTTGATAGATCCAAGATCAAAACTGTCAGCATTATCAATGATATACTGGTAACTTCAAATTCTTGGGAATATCTTGTATATTTTCTAGTTATCCAACCTAAAACCAACATGGTAGGCCACCCTATCATTCTTGGGAGACCATGGTTGGCCACAGTCGATGCTTTCATCAGATGTAGGTCAGGAGAGATGACCATATCAAATGGTATAGATATGAAGAAACTCATTTTATACCCACCTTCCAAACCAACACTACAATATTCTTGGCAGGTGTTGGAATCTTGTGAAAATACAGAAATTGAACCTCCTGAAAACAAGGAAATAAAATCTTCTGAACATGTAGAGATTGAATCTCTTAAAATTATGGAAATTAAAATCATAGAAAAATAGAAATTTTACATCCCCTTGTAACCATGAAACAAGCAGGGGGATTGAAAAGTCAATCAGAAGATGATTTTCTAAATTTATTTATTTCTGCTTTGGATTGTACCTATAATCATATTTTTCAAAAATATTTTCAGGAAAATTTTGATCCAACAGGAACTAAATCTTTCCTTGTGTCAGCCATCAAAGAGACCACATATCCTAATAGCATAACCATTGAAATTATCCCAAGAAAAAATTTGAATATTAGTGTTGAACTTGATTCTAATCAACAGGAACAATTAATCAACATATTACAAAAGCACTCTGGTGCATTTGCCTAGGACTAGAAGGACATGCCTGGAATTCACTGAGACACATGTACACATCATATTTACCTGTAAGAGAATGCCAGACCCATTAGGCAGCCACAACTTCATATGAATCTCCCCGTAAAGGACATAGTAAAAGAGGAATTATAGAAGATGCTACATGTTAACATTACATATCCTATATCTTATAGCAACTAGGTTTCTCCACTTGTAGTTGTGCCTAAAAAGGAAAGCAAGTGGAGAATATTTGTTCACTATCATGAGCTTAATAAAGAAAAATTGAAAGATTATTTTCCGTTGCCCTTCATTGATCATGTATTGGATACCTTAGCAGGTAAAAAGTACTTTTCTTTTTTGGACAGTTTTAGTGGATACAATCAAATTCAGATTGCACCAGAGGATCAGGAGAAAACCACTTTTACATGCCCATGGGGGACATTTTCCTATAGAGTTTTACCGTTTGGGTTGTGCAATGACCCTGCCACTTTTCAAAGAGTTGTATTGGGGATTTTGGTTGACTTGATTCATGAGTGTGTTGATATCTATATGGATGATTTTTATGTCTATGGTGACTCTTTTGACAAAGCACTTCATAAATTCGAAAAATTATTGATTAGATGTAAGGAATCTAATGTTGTATTGAGTCATAAAAAATGTAAGTTGTTGTCACAACAGGGCATTGTTCTTGGGAATCATGTTTCTTCTTCAAGTACTAAAGTGGACCCGGTTAAGATTAAGGTCATCATGGACTTTCCTGCACCCAATTCACCAAAGGAGGTAAGAAGTTTTTTGGGCCATGTTGGATACTATAGAAGGTTTATTGAAAACTTTACAAATATAGATTCACCTATATACAATTTTTTATCTTAAGATACTAAATTTTTGTGGGATTATCAGTGCCAAATTGCTTTCAAAATCTTGAAGGAAATGTTTTCCACAGCACCAATTCTGCGGGGACCAGATTGGTCCCTTCCCTTTCATATTTGTACTGATGCTTCAAACACCACTCTTGGGGTTGTCCTAGGACAAAAAGAGGATCAGTTATCTTATGATATCTACTACAATAGTAAAAACTTATCATCAACCGAGCTCAACTACACCATCACAGAAAAATAATTCTTAGTTGTCGTACATGTTATTAATAAATTTAGAGATTATATTATGGGCTATGAAAATTTTATTCACACCGACCATTCTTCCATAAATGTTTTAATGAATAAACCCATCACGAATGGTAGGATCACTAGGTGGCTAATATTCATACATGAATTTAACATTACCATTGTGTATAGGCCTGATAAAGAAAACTTGGTTGTATATTTTCTCTCTTGGATCCATAATAATGATGAAAACACCCATGTTGATGATAGTTTTCCTGACAAACATTTGTCTGTTGTTTCCACTAGCATTATGTGGTTTTCAGACATAGCCAATTATCTGGCCACATGGAAGTTGCCTCAACATCTCTCCCCAAGAGAAAAGCAACAAATTGTCAAGAATAGTGAAAATTATTCATGGATTGGGAGAGATATCTTCCATACTGGGCCTGACATGATTATTATAATATGTGTATGATATGATGAAAAATATAATATCCTGAGATTCTTCCATGATATCCCATGTGGAGGCCATTTCGCATATAAAAGGATTTCTTACAAGTTGCTTCATCAAGGATATTATTGGCCAACATTGTTCAAGGATGCCAGGAAGTATGTGAGAAGTTGTGATAGTTGTCATAGAATGGGTAAGCCATTGCAAGCATATGAGATTCCCTTACAAACCCAAGTTCTTGTTGAAACTTTTGAAATATGGGCCTTGGATTTTGTGGGGCCAATCTTTCCTTCATCACGTAAAAAAGGTATATTTTAGTTTGCACCCATTATGTAACTAAGTGGGTAGAAGAAAAATCCCTTCATTATGCTAGAGAAGAGTTAGTTATAGATTTTCTTTACGAAGATATTTTTACTCACTTTGGCATTCCAAGAGAAATTGTGACAGATAACGAGACACAATTTGCATCTAAATCAATGCAAGTGCTTACTCAACAGTACCAGATAAAGCACTATAAATATTCTCCATATCACCCGCAAGAAAATGGGCAAGTTGAGTCTACAAACAAGGTATTGGAAGCGATCCTAACTAAGACATTCCAACTACATCACAAATACTGGGCAGATAGGCTTTTCGAGGTGTTATGGGCCTATAGAACCACGTGGATAAATACCACAGGATTTACTCCATATGAGCTAGTGTATGGCAAACATGTTCTTATGCCCATTGAGCTTCAAGTGAAAACCTTTAGGACAACTTCACAACTGGGCATATATTTATTAGAGGCATAGAAACATAGAATAGACCAGCTCAACAAGCTGGATGAAGTTAGGAAAGATGTAGTTCAACACATTATTCGTGTACAGGAACAAAGAGCTAGATGGAATGATAAATTCATCAAGAATAAAGTTTTCAAGCCTGGTGATTGGGCCCTCCTTTTTTATTCTCAGTTTAATAACTTCAAAGGAAAAATTGCTATAAGATGGTTGGGGCCTTACGAAATCAAGATTGTCTTAAACAATGGATTAGTCAGGATAATAACAATTGACGACCAACAACATTCTTTTGAGGTAAATGGCCATCAGTTGAGGTTGTATCACAGGCCAATGTCCAAGGATAACTTTGTATGAGATATTTTGTAGCATTATGAAATGGAGGTAGTAGGTGTATCCTTCCCCCTCTCCCACCTCTGATTGAATATTTTATTTCATCTTTCTGAATGTATATACATAAAAAAAATTGAAAAAAATTAAAAATAATAATAATATAACAAAAATTTAAAAATTAAAAATTAAAAAAAAAAAAAATAGAAAAAAAAAAACAGTCTAGCCATGAAAATCAGTTTACTGACATGGTTAGACAAGGGCCTTTCTGAAAACCATCTTGCTAGCGGATTAGCCCAGAAACAAATTTTCTTGTCCAAAATTGTCAGACCTTAGTACATGTTCTTTAAATCATTTTGTTTGTTCTCATGTCAAATGATTAGGGATGCATTAAGGCTCTCCTTCTGACAACTTTGCCTCCATCAAATTCAGCACATCATCTGGGGGATCAAAGTCATAGATTTGGATGGTACCTAGGGGCTTGCATACATTAATGGAAGGTTCACTCGTTGAAAACAGTGGGGATTCATTAATGCCTCATGTTTGTTAGATCTTGCAGGACATTCGACATCAACACATTAATTCATGCCCAGCAAGTTGTACCAATGGAACCATGACTCTCATCATCATCAAAGGTGAACAATATCGCATTGGTTAACAACTTTCATCAATGGCTGGTAATCCAATGACTTCCATCCATGTTCGACGGAAATACATCTTTCACATGGATGGATTTGTTCTAGAATTTTGGTTCATAGTGAAGACATCTTAGTTATGATATGGATGAAAGTTTGCAACAGTCAGTGTGAATAAAAAGTAAGTTGGTTACAAGGCAGCTGCAACGATTCAAATTGTCCCAAAAAGAGGGGATTGTCTGCCTTCTTAGTAGGTTTCCTGTTAAAAGGTAAGACTTGTTCCTCAATACAGAGCTTGGGACATGGTCTGAATCTGGCTATCTATCCCCTGTTTCTTCGCTTTCATTGCAGTTATTTCCATTATCACCAGAATGATAGTTTGACATCAACAGTTCTATTATCCTCTTGGTTTTTTATTTCAAATTCCAGTATTTCCAATAAGTTGAAAATTCTCTAAGTTTTCAAATATTATCTGAACCAGTTTTGAGTTAAATTTGTATAAAATATATTTCAGCATTACATTTGTAAGTCACAGAGCGAAGCAATACCAAGTTAAGAGCATCAGTGAAAAAACAGTGCTTGACAATATTTCCGCACCCACATAGGAATGATACTACAAGAAATAGAATACTGTGACCACATTTTAAAAGAAAAATTTGCATGAGACAGAGTATGATATCCTCCTTCATTCTTAGGCATCTACAACATAGACACGACAATAGCATCAATATCATCATCATCGCTTCCGGTATCCACATGAATTTTGCATCTACAGTTAAAATGGGTAATTCCTTTTTAAGGTAAGATTACTTTGAGATTTTGTTTAGTTTATTAGGAACAAAGGATATAATTTTAACAACTTATCATGATAATCCAACTCATCCTCATTACTTAGCCTTCAAATTTTGGTCATTCATGTATTTTGCAGTCATCAAAACCATAATTCATATGTGTAGCATAATGATTAGCCATCCCTATATTTCTTTCGTATGAACTGTATCTCTATTCGCCCACAACGAATGATATTTTTCCCACTCATAAATATTATCTCTATTCCACGGGTGATTGATTCATGCAAAAAGCTCAAATTTATGTAAAACCCCACTTTCTCCACAAACTTTAGCGATTGACTTTCTCATAAGGGAAATTGTGAATGTTTCAATGATTCCTGTTACGTTTGCATAAGTTTGAATTATTATTCCCATATCAAGTCACCTCGCCATCATTACCATGAATGGAATTCATATCACCCCATTGCAAAGATAAATGGTGCACCACAATGATTCCATATGTGACTACAGTCATTTTATCAATTGTCGTTCATTCTGTAGCCAACCTATGCTAAAATTTCCACCCCACTGAGAAATCATCCGCATTCACAGACCACACCCTCCCTGTTTCTCTGAGTGTTCTTCACCTGCCTCGTGCATCTAAGTGTTCATTAATTCAGGTTCGGTGAAACCCTCATCCAAACCCATATTCTAGCGTGGTGGTATACCTCCACGAACCCATTTCTCAGCAAGCGCTTGAAGCTATACCTGAGTATCATAAGTGAAAGAAAATGTTTAAGGAAGTAGGCTAGAATCTCTTCTTCTCCAAGTTTCAAGGGTTTAATGATTGGGTTTCCCTTCAATTTGCACAAAGATTTGAGAGGCAATTAGCTAGGGTTGCATATTTGGAAATAGAAGTTACAAAGGAAACCCTAGCCAATGTCATAAGCCTCCCCAGGACTAGAGTGTTAGAATATAAGTGGATGTGCTCATTTTACTATTGATAATACCCTTGTCACCCAACCATAGACTGAAGCCACCCTCCGAGCACCTTAACCTTGACATAGAATCACTCTGGAAGCAAACCCTAGGCTAGATAGACAAACAAAGGGTAGTGCACCTTTCCCTAAGGATAGCGCACCAATAAGAGTTGATCAGATAGTCCAAACCCTAACCAAGAGATAGTCCAAGCCAAATGTGATCTACTAGTTGCAACAACTACAATGGTAGCTCTCCTCAAACCTGCGCACAAGACTAGGCACTGTAGTGTGCACAAGTTGTTTCTCTGCAATTCTAAGACTTCCTGCTAGAATGAGAACTAGCCTCCTATATTTATACTAGTTCTGGCTAACTACCTGGGCCAAATTCTCATTTTGGGTATATGTTTGTTCAGTAAATATTAATTCTTCTGGCTGAATTCTTCTATTGGAGGCTAATAACCTAATACAAGTTATCTTCTTAAGCCGACAAGTCTTCTAGGGTTATTATCCAACTCATTAGGGTTTCTTCTTTCTTCCTAAAATATCCTATTCTTGTAAGGTTTACACATGGAGGTAAATACCTCTCACATCTACCATAATATCAACACTCCCTCCTAGCTAGGGAGGTATTACAGGTAATGGTCTTGAGCACAAAACATACCATTCACCTGGTAGCATCAACATAGTCATCTAGACTATCTCATGACTAGATCATGAGAACCATCATCACTATCAGTGTCATCATCTGCATCATCTCTCGAAACCATAATCTATCTGAGTAATTAGATATGATGTAGGATCAGTCACTCACACCACAGAGTGACACAAGAGCCATTCTTCTAGTCTGGACATATTTCCTAGAAGAGTAAATGTTATGAACCATTTTTCATCTGGGAAATATTTGTTCTTTGATCATCCATCTAGTTGATAATCATTTCCAATACATCTGATAGTCTTCAAGGAAATCAGAATAAAATAGAACACAATTGTGTCTATCCATAGTAGTACATAACTATAATCCAGTGGTATACTACTACACCAAGTAGCAAACAAGTACTTGATCAAACAGTGGAACATATCCACCACAGTAGTATACATCTAATGTCATACAATATTCATAAAAATCATCTGATATCAACCTGCACAGAAACAATGTTATGATATGAACTGAATCATCTGGGCCAATATTTCACTCACATCTGTGAGATCTGAAAGAATATATGCCCTTAGAGTAGAATATCAATGATGGTCTATCTTCCTTATTCTTCTCAAACAAGGAAGAATGATTTTTCTGATTTCTTCGCCTGGACCATACCTCACCTTGGGCCATTCCTCTAGCACTAAACAAAGTGAAACCTGGAGAGAATGAATACACCCTAAGGAATGACTGTCCCTGATAGTTGATCTTGGACCATTCCCCACCTTGGGCCATTCCTCCAACACTAAACAAAGTGAAACCTGGAGAGAATGAATACACCCTAAGGAATGATTGTCCTAACCATTTCCTCTATTAACCACAAGAGGAAAAGACTATCATGTATCAACCTCCAAAACAGACCATTCCTCATGTTAACCACAATGAGAAATTGTTGTCTGGTAAGGTGGGTCGGTCTTCTTGAGTAACCCTCAATAAGAGAGACTTCCCTAGACCACTCCCCATGTTAACCACAATGGGAAGTCTTTTTCTAGGATATATCAGCAATTTGGACCATTTCCCATGTTAACCACAATGGGAAATCATTGTCCATCAGAAATCTTAATCCACTTTCCGAACTGGAAAGGAAACTTCTCATCCTAGACCATTTTTCGAACTGAAAAATGAATGTATAAGTGCATCATAGGATTATCTCCCTCCTAATCCTTGCTTCATGTATAAGTGCATATAATCGGCTCCCTCCCTCTAACAGAGTCCATGCTTCTTTTTGCATCCTTATTGTCTTCTGAAATATATAATTGGCTCTCTCTGTCTAACAGATTCCATGCTTCCATCTTGTTGTCTTCTACAAAACGTCATAAGTCTTTCTCCAATTTCCTCTTGATTGCTAACTTCTTTCTGTCTTTGCTTCTTCTAAGTCTCTTCATGATTGATTTGTCTTGTCTTGGAATATCTTCCACGTGATTTGTTTGATGTATTTCATATTTTCATGTATTATATAATGATATCAATCCTTATCTTGTTGTTCTTTCGTAGGTATAGTTCTTCTTGGAACACATTATCTTCCAGGATATAGATATACAAGATATGTATAGAGACGATGCAAATAAGATATGTACAAAAAATAAGAAGAGTATTGTTACCTTCAGAAGAAGAAGTCTCTTTCATCCTGCTTAGTCTTCTTTGTAGGTTCCTTTTCTTCTGCAACTGATTCTTTGTGTGTCCCCTTCCTTTTCTTTAGCTCATGATAATGATTCTTGTAGTGACCATACTTTCGACAGTTGAAGCATTGTATTTCTGAAATGTCTTTCTCTTGATTTGGCTTCCTCCTTGAACCAAACTTCCTTTTGTTCCTGAAAGTATTGAATCTTACTGTGAAGGCTTGATCATCATACTTCTTTTGGGGTTTCTCTTTTGCACTGATCCTAGATTCCTCTTGAGCACAACAAGTCCAAATTTCTTCAAATGTAGGATACTCCTTCCTTGTGTTCATGCTTGCAGAAAATGCATCCCACGTCTTGGGAAGACCATTGAGTACTATGTTTACCAACTTCTTCTCTGAGATGATCTCTTAAATATCTTGTAGTTGATCTCTTAACTGAGAGATTCTCACAAAGTATGATGTTATGATGTCATCATCATTCATATTCATGTCACGAAGCTCATTCTTTAGACTCATTACTTGTCCAATGTTTCTGACTGAGAAGAGGTTTGTTAGGGAATCATACATATTCTTCGATGAGTCAAGATGGGAGATGTAGGGTATCAAGTGGTCTTTGATATATTCCACTATGATACTTATGGCATTGATGTCACCGTCTTTGAAATTTTCCATAGCTCCAATGTTCTGTGGTTCCTTCTCTTTTCCTTCTTCAAACTCTTGTTTCATGATCTTTCCTTTCACGATATTCAGCACTTTATTCTTGGAAAGGATGAGATCAATCCTTGTATTCCATGCTCTAAAATTAGAAGCTCCGTCTAACTTGTTCTCTGACTTCATAGAGTAATTCATGGCCGCTTTGAATTGGTCAACCCTAGATTTTACCAAAATCTCAAACTTCACGTCTTGGCTTTCTTAGAGTACCAGGAGATGTGCTAGGCTAGGGAGCATTGATCTATCTGGAGATTAGGTCAATATCATCATTTAAGGTGCCTCAACAAGAGGATTAGGGTTTCTGCAACTGCACCTGCTAGTAACCCTAGCGACAGTGCTATGGTGACTGCTCTTGCTAGAAACCCTAGCATCAGTTCTTCAACGAGCTTAATATCCTCACGACTATGTTTCCTTCGAGTGATTAGACTGAATGAAGGAGGTGTGGTCCCATAACCTGTTAGAATATAAGTGGATGTGCTCGTTTTACCATTGACAATATCCTTGTCACCCAACCATAGGCCAAAGCCACCCTCCGAGCACCTTAACCTTGATAGAGAATCACTATGGAAGCAAACCCTAGGCTATATAGCTAAACAATGGGTAGCACACCTTTCCCCAAGGATAGCGCACAAATAAGAGTTGATCAGATAGTCCAAACCCTAACCAAGATATAGTCCAAGCCAAACATGATCTGCTAGTTGTAGCAGCTGCAATGGCAGCTCTCCTCAAACCTGTGCAAAAGACTGGGCATTTCAGTGCGCACAAGTTGTTTCTCTGCAATTCTGAGACTGCCTACCAAAATGAGAACTGGCCTCCTATATTTATACTAATTCTGGATAACTACCTGGGCCAACTTTTCATTCTGGGTATCTGTCTGTTCAGTAAATATTAATTCTTCTGGATGACTTCTTCTCTTGGAGGCTAATAACCTAATACAAGTTATCTTCTTAAGCCAAAAATTCTTCTAGGGTTATTAGCTGTTAAGAACCAAACATCAATATAGCATATAAAAACCTCAGCAAAAGTACTCAATGCCTTGAAAAAGAGATAATTTCTGATAATAAGCCTCTTTGAGGGGGAAACCTCCTTTTACCCCACTTAAATGTTCAAGTACAAGATGATTCAAAATGAAAATGTCTCCTTGGTATATATAGGAGACTAG
>JZKD02S2296992.1:28227-63950 GCA_000966675.3 Picea glauca | reverse complement strand
CATTACTAATCTAAATTACAACTAATGGCCTAAAGCCGACATAAATAAAATAACATTACTAATCTAATATGCCCCAATTAAGTGGTAATGAGCCAATATTAGGGCTTAACATTAGCCAACTCATTAGGGTTTCTTCTTTCTTCCTGGAATATCCTATTCTCGTCGGGTTTACTCGTGGAGGTAAATACCTCCCGCAACTACCATAATATCAACATGGAGAATATTGGTTCAATAAATTGATACTTGGCACAGAAATTTGCAACCATTTTTTGAAGGAAGAATACCAAAACGTCAGCTGGGCAAAGGGAGTCCCAAGGGAATACATCATGGATGAATGGAAAGAACCATTGGAAATTTTGCAAAGTTACTTAACCTGTGAGGGGAGGTATTCCCTCACATACTAGTATCATGTTCGAATTTTACTTCATTTTGAATCCAAAGAACTAATAAATTTCCCTTACTATCTATACAAAATTCTAGAAAAAATGTATAATATGGTAAAGAGGAATAGTTGAAACCCTCAAAGTAGCCTCTACCATCATGGATTTGTTAATCTTTGGTAGAAGATGAGATCCGTAAAATAAATAAAACGTGGAATTATTTCTTAGGTGAGAATGCATTTATAGACCAGATCCATGTGGTAATGGAAGAGGGGTCGAGCAATTTGGGTAAATGAAATAAAAAGGAAAGGAACCCTATGGCAGTGGAAGAGGGGCCGAGCAATTTGGGTAAAAGACAGAAAAAGGAAAGGATCCCTATGGAAGTGGAAGAGGAACCGAGAAAATTGGATAAACAACAACAACAACAAAAAAGAGCCAGGAATGGTAAGTCATAAAAGGAGGCTATGATGATCAAGCCACTATTTGAGATCCCTCCAGTTCATAGGGTCACCCGTCATATGGAAAATCAAGCAGCCCCAAAGATTGTTGGACTAGCCCCTGTGTACCCACAAGCTGCAACAAATGAGGATCCAATCCCTGTTGATGTTGATGATGAGGACACCTTGAAAATTGCACATCTCTTCAAAGTTACTAAACACCCCAAACACATGGAAAACTATCACCCATATAAAGAATTCATAGACCCCAATGATCAATAAATAAATGATCTTATTGATCCAGACACACTAGTAGAGCCACATGCAAAATTTTTCACCCCCGCATGAGAAGGGGGGTGTAATGATAGAATGTTAAAAGATATATATCAGACTAAAGAGAAGAAATAGAAGCCTGGGACTCCAAAAAAGGGATGATTTTAGGGGCTAAATTTCTCCCATGGGCTAATTTTCCATGGTTTTTCCCAAAAAAATATTCGCTATTCTAAAAATTATTCGCCCAAATTCTATAAGATAAAATTATTTTAACTTAAAAATCGCCAAAATTTTATAAAAACTATATAAAATCCTTAGAAATTTGAAATTTTTTACAAAAATGTCGCCAAACATTTATAGTTGGCATATGAAGGATTAGTACGATTCACCAAGATTTCTACATTTTAAAATAAATTTCCATCCTTAAAATCACCCCTGCTCCAAAAACTCCCATCATAGTTGTCACTGGACCTTCTAAGAAAGGACTTGAATATTGTGATGGTTCAAACGTCTTGATGGATGAGTCTATTATTAAAATTACTCAAGAAGAGAAGCAAAAGAGTTAAAAATCCGGAACAGGAATTCATGAAGTTGTTTTTCCTAAACAGGTGTATTGAAAGGGAAAATCAACAATTAAAAGGGCAGAGCAAGAAGTTTCAGGAAGAGATTGAGAAACTTCAATATGAAATTAAGAAAATAAACAAGAATATTCATAAGATACTTTATCCATAGAAACCAAGGAGGAGCAACAGGTTGGAGAATAAGAACTCAGGCATCAACATATTGATAAACGTGGCAGGACTCTCTTAGTGGTTGAAGAGAGTATATATTTCAATTTTGAACAATTTTGGGATATCTTTGCATGAGGACATGAAAATGATCAGGTGTTGGGGTAATGCTAAGATCCCATTTTGTCACTCACCATACATGTATTTTGGACATTTATTCCCCACCTAGGCATTGAAATCCAACTCATTGTCTCCTACTTTTACCCTTTTTTCCTGCCTAAGATCTTGATTTTAGCATGAGGTAAAAGTTGATTATTTTGATATTTTATGAGTTATTAATAAATTAATTAGGATCTTTTGGATATATTTTAACAATGATAAAAGTACACTCACCTTTTCACTCTAACATATGTTCCCGCGCTATTCCTCATTTTTCAATACCAGAGCAGGCATTCTAGTACCCGAGGTTGTGGCTTCTCTTATTTCCACGCACCTGGAATGGATTTGGTGATATGGGTATTGTTTGTGTGACCAACGAGATGGGTGTTGACTATTTCATTTGTGCCCAGTGTTCCTCCTCATAACACGAAACCTCAAGAAAACCCATAAGCATGTCTTCCAACGCAACACCAGATCAGGGTCGAAACTTAGAGCAGAAACAATATCCAAGTTTGTTAGAATGATTTCCTAAGATCGTAACCTAGGATAAAGGAAATTGTGGTCAGTAAGATCCTTCAGTTTTGATAGTAATTTTTACCCCTTAGTCCACGAGAACATGGGAAAATGATGTAATCTGATATATGCTCAGAACTTGATATATAGAGGGATTCACTCTATGTACAGACCAATATGTATATACTCTTTTCTTAATATAATAAAAGGATATGTTACTTATTTCTTGTTCTCCATACTGTGATGGATATGTTGTGAGCCACTTAAAGATTTACATTTGATATTAATAAGGTTTTTCCTTACTTTGTTTATACCTTTGTGAGTTACTGAATCATTTCCACTCACTACTTGGGAAGGCGTGGGCCCACCTTGTTACACATCAAAATTACTCACTTCAATAGTGTCACAAGTGTCGTCACTACCAGTGTTGTAAGTGTTTCATATTGACCACAAGTGTTGCAAGTGTCACAAACATCATACTGCCATATTTCCTATGTCGTGCCTCTATCAACATCATAAAGACACTTAAGACACCTCAAAGGCTAGTTTGGAAGAAGAGAAATTACTTGACAAGGAGTACAAACCTTTTGCCACTGAAAAAACCACTAAAAAATGGATTTTGGAGAGGAGCGCTCCCCTACCCACTGTCAGGGAGTGCTAGCACTCCCTGGGCCTCTTTGGGGGAGTGTTTGAGCACCCTGTGCACCCTTTTGGGGGAACTCTACCCTTTTTTGAGCAATTTTTGGGTTTTTTGAGACAAATCAGGGAAGAATCCCTCAATTCCTGAAGGTGATTGGATTCAAATAGATGGTCAAGGCATGATCTTAGGGAAGATCCTCAACTGAAGGAGAAGAATCCTTAAATTATCCCAAATATCTCTCAAGTGGTTGGGCCTCTCCAAGGTTATATAAGGAGGCCTCCTCATGGTGAAAGGAGTGTTGGCATGTTTTCGGACAAAGGCAGAGTATGCGTATTTGTTTGTCATTGATGACAAAGATCAGAATGATCAACAGAGCAATGATTGCATGGAAATGGTAAGATCAACTATGAAGATCAACAATGAACGTTGGATCTCATTCAGAATCCCTGATGACCGTCATATCTGAATTCAGAGAGGAGTAGCATGTTGTGCTTACTCAGCCTTTTCCACAGCAACAATCCATGTTGAGGCCTCGACAAGTGCACATATTTATATGTTTAATGTGAATAATTTGACCACTCTCTCTAAGACATACGACACACCAGGTAACCCTGACAAAGGAAAAGTCATTAATAGTACCGGTACTTTACCAGATCCATCACCGTCTTCTATTAGTCCTCCATTGGTTAATCCTCCATCTGGACCACTTCAGATTGAGAAACCTACGTTTGAATATATTTTAATCCATCCTAAGAGCACTATCCATAAATATACCTTTAATCCTAGTTCACATGCTGCCCAAAACTACAACATTGTTGAAGATTTGGCTCAAGCACTGTATGCTATGTCTGCATTAGAAGTTCTACAACACTGACCCAATCAATGTACAATGTTCTTGGTCGCTATTGGCATTGTTGATCTTGAGTCAGCCAACCATATCATGTTTAATCTAGACAATTATACATCTCAACTCTCCCACCAACTTGCTTTCCAAGTTGATGTTGTTGTTCATAATCAACAAATCCACCAAACTATTCTAGATGAGGGAGCCTCAAATTGTGTCATGTCTTTAGCATGTTGAAAAAGTTTAAAATCACCCGCACTTAAAAAATCCCAAACAATGTTACGCGCATTCGATGGGTAAGATTTTCATCCCCATGGACGTTTATAGTTCCTTTCCATCCAATTGGGTGGAAAAATCGTCATTGTTGATGTCGAGGTGGTCGATGCTCCCCTCGATTACAACTTGTTACTTGGAAGAAGTTGGTTTTATGCTATGATTGTCGTTGCCTTATCGGTGTTTTGATGTGTACAATTTTCTCATTAGGGAAAAATTGTCATTGTTGATTAGCTATATTTATGCACAACCGATGCTCACGCTCCCACTACCAACAACATTCCTTTCTTGGGAGACCACAAGATCATGTATGAAAGCATTGGTGTTGGCTTGCTGAAATATTCTAGCCTTATGGGTACCTTCCCTACAACACTTCCACTGACTACACATCATATTACCATCGTCGATATGATTTCGACCGCGGCTTATCAATCGCTGGAATCATCTGACCCTTGGATTGTACCTAGTCTGTTAGAATTCGATGCACTAGGTGACGTTGTGCCACTTAGTCTAGCCAAAACATCATACATTTCTATCCAATCCACTTCTCCCTCTTCGAATGACCAACATATATGGGCACCTGACAGTTACTCGATGCCATCATGGTTAAGTTCTGTGTCGTCTGTGATTGACTACATTTCCCCAATTTTTCCCTCTGATGAATCTATTATGGAAATGTTGAACACTGATGAGCTACCTCAGGATCATAACCATCATTGATCCTCTTTTATTCCCCCTCGTGAAGAAATTCGGGCAAATATATAGTCTATCTCCCCTCCTGATGTCGATTTTCCATCATCTCCCATGCCTTCAGCTTCCTATGATTTGGATCTGGTAGTTGACATGGTGATCTCTTTAGTAGGGATATTGGAGCCTAGTCTCCTTACCCCTATCGCAGCCCTCGAAATGTGTTCCTTCCAGAATGATTTTCTTCCATATAGTGAATCTCTCTTAGAATCCATGACCGAGTTTTGTCCCTTGACATGGTGTCCTTCTATAGCGTTATTCTCTTGGAAACCATGATCAAGAAGAGTCCACGAGAATATTTTTTCTTCTCTATGGCAAGCTCGTTAAAAAATGAAACAAAATCTTTGAGCATAGTTTTTCTCTTTGTGGCAAGCTCGTTAAAAAATGAAACAGAGGTCACGAGCATAGTTTTTTCTTCTCTATAGCAAGCTTGTTAAAAAATGAAATAGAGGTCATGAGCATAGTTTTTCTTCTCTGTGGAAATCTTGTTAAAAAATGAAACAGAAGCTTTGAGCATAGTTTTCCTCTCTGTAGAAAGCTCGTTAAAAAATGAAACATCCATCTGGGGATTGAACTCGAAGCCCTGAGCATATTTCTTTTTATGTTTCAAACTCATTAAAATGAAACAGTCACCTCTCTTGAACCTTATTTTCATCCACTCTTATCCTTTTTCTCCATTAGTAGCGAAATTGGTGACAAACTCACAGTCGGTGAATGAATTGAAGCTTGGAGGGCATGTCTCCAGCCTTTGATGATCATTCTGGAGTTAAGCCACTAGCTTTCAAGCTGGGGGCATACCGAGCTTGGTCTTTGTTCTTTCTCGTGCTCGAAAAAACATGAGAATGTAACCAAGTAGACTTTTATCACTTTTTCAGACTCACGTGGATATACAAAAAAGGAACCCATTGGAGTCGTCTTTAAGCTCTTTTCAGACTCTCTAAACATGAAAAGATTGTCGAGTGATATTGCTTCCTTTCCCACTCGTTAAAAGGTTTGAAAGGGTGTCTTTCGAGTGGTATGTTATCTCTTTTTTGGCCTTGCAAGACTAACTTTACAAAAAAGGACAACATCAGAGTCATATTTAAGTTGTTTTCAGACTTTCTAAATATGAAAAACCATCGAATTTACCTTCTCTGGACTCATTAAAAAATCATACATTGAAGGACCCATACGGGACCAAACCCTTACTTCTTCGAGTTCATTAAAAAAAGGAAGAGGAACTTACCGAAGGTGAGAAATATCGAGCATGTGTTACCCTCCTCGATCTTTTTAAATTAAAAGGAGGTACTCATCTATCTGGATGGGGGAAAAATTGAAAGAAGCAAGCCAATAATTTTTTTTAGAACACTACCAGTAACTCTTACGGTCGCCCTTGAACACGACTCTTTGTCTTTGCACGCATTATAATCCGTTGAACCTATGCACTGAGCCACTCCTCTGAGTTTCTTTTACTCCTTTAGGTCACCTGAATAAAGTAACAACATCCACTACATCATCAAGTTTTGGTCCATGTCATATTTCTGCTATTGTGCCTCAGTGTTCAAGGGAAATATCTGCCTCGAGAGTCATCCATCACAAATGTCCCATTTCAATACCTGTGTCAGTCCATGTTCATTTGATCTACCAATTACATCTCTGTGTCAGTTTCATGTCATTGATGGGAGATACATCAAGGCCCTCCTTCGACGAGTCTCTTCCTGTCGACTTCAGCACATTATCCGGGAGCCAGTCTTAGAAACTAGTTAGTACCTTGGGACCTACATGCCTCAATGGCAAGCCTCCTCGTGTCCAACAGTGGGTTTACATCATTGACCTTTGATCGGGATGATTCCATGGATGTTCGACTTTAGCTCATACATTCACATTCATTGGAATGTACTAGAGTACCTTGGGAATCATTGACATCAATGGTGATCTCCCTCGCACTTGTTAACGATTTACATCATTGATCGGTAATCAAGTGGTTTCTTCCATGTTCGACATCAGGACATCTATTCACATGGTTAGATTTGTACTACATCAGGATCGGTAAGAAGACCTTGGGTTGAGTCATCACTCTTATATGTACTTTGCCCAAGTTGCGAAGGAGTTCTTTTGAATTATGACACATATATTGTTACATAGATCTACTTTGTATTGGTCGTGGCTATGTCTTGTCATCTCGTAGATCCACTCTGTATTCTTTTTGGCTATGATCAGTTCAGGTCATAGGAGTATAGATCCACATTGTATATTCAGTGGCTATACCATTTTGTCAATATAATTATGGATCCGCAGTGTCTTTTATGGTAGCCATACCTAAAATGTCTTTATCACTCAAGCATAGGTATGCCTGCCTTGGGTTCGAAACATGTCATAATATTTGTTTGATGGTTGTGTGCATATTTTTCTGATTTCTCTGCATCCATACTCTTGCTCTAAAAATTCTACAAAGTACTTCAGTCATCATCGTCTTCTAACTTCGTACTTTGGGGGGCAATCTGTTACACATCAAAATTACTCATTTAAATAGTGTCGCAAGTGTCTTCATTACCAGTGTTGTAAGTGTCACATATTGACCACAAGTGTTGCAAGTGTCACAAACATCATACTGCGATATTTCCTATGTCATTCCTCTAACAACATCATAAATACACCTAAGACACCTCAAAGTCTAGTTTGGAAGAAGATAAATCACTTGACAGGGAGTACAAACCTTTTTCCACTGAAAGAACCACTAAAAAATGGATTTTGGAGAGGAGCGCTCCCCTACCCACTGTTAGGGAGTGCTATTGCTCCCTGGGCCTCTTTGGGGGAGTGTTTGAGTTCCCTGTACACCCTTTTTGGGGAGCGCTACCCTTTTCTGAGCAAGTTTTTGGGTTTGTTGAGACAAATCAAGGAAGGATCCCTCAATTCCTGAAGGTGGTTTGATTCGAATAGATGGTCAAGGCATGATCTTAGGGAAGATCCTCAACTGAAGGAGAAGAATCCTCAATTTGTCCAAAATATATCTGAAGTGGTTGGGTCTCTCCAAGGTTATATAAGGAGGCCTCCTCATGGTGAAAGGAGTGTTGGCATGTTTTCAGATAGAGGTAGAGTATGTGTATTTGTTTGTCATTGATGGAAAAGATCGGAACAATCAGCAGAGTGATGATGGTATGGCAATGGAAAGATCAACTGTGAAGATCAATAATGAACATTGGATCTCATTCAGAATCCCTGATGTCCATTAGATCTGAATTCAGAGAGGAGTAGCACACAGTAGATGAGAATAGATCTTGGGAGTTAGATCCGAGCGCGAGTTCCGACCATCATTGGATCCAGGAGAACCTGTACGTTCTTAAAAGTGCAAGGTGAAGCGGGCTTACAAAATCCCAAAAGTAGGAGGACCATCCATATTAGGGCATGAAATGTGGTCACAGATCAACATTTCGATGACTAAAAGGTCAAAGGAAGGAAGTTCTCTAACCTTCCAACTCGCAATATGAAAAATCATGATAAGATTTGAGCCGTCATTTCTGGAGTAATTACAAAGGACCAACATTCATTAGATTTGGTGAAGCTGCAAGGAAGATAAGACCAAGAGTCATCCAACTCTCCAAAACTGTGAAGGAATCTTGGATTTCCATCAAGGACAATCGTGGAACGTTGGATCCAGAGGACACATGTCAAAAGATCATCGTTTCGTTGACTCGAAATTCAGAGGCACGAAGTGCTCTAACCTTCCAACTCACGATATGTGAAATCGCAATATGATCTGAGTCATTGGATCAAGGATGAATCTAGGTCATCATATCTAGGAGGTATATCATGACAGGCCATGTCAACAAGGACAAGTGGCATCCTACGTCAGCAAGGACACGTGGCACAATCATACAAGGACAAGTGTCAAGTCGATTCGGCAATTCAGGCCATTGAAAATCACAATTCTGAGTGACATGTGGCAGCCACTCAGGTCACGACATGTCATCAGGTGATGTCATTCCAGGAGTTTAGTTTCGGGAGTTTTAGCATCAACCCTTCCCCAAAGTCCCGAAAGATGAAGTTCTAGGGAGGTGGATAGTTGTCCGATAACCAAGGAATGTGAACCGTTGATCTGAAGAGTGAAGCACTCAAATGATTAGCGAGTGGTCATAGGTTGTGGTCACATCTTCGAGAGTTGGAGGAAGACGCTAACAACTAAGCTCCATTTCAGAGATCGTGATATGGAGATTCATGTAGTCTCACCACAATATTGTCGAAATCATGAAACACGAAAAAATGGTTCAATATGATTCCTTGATCAAGAGAAAGCATGAACCCTTGATCTGGCTCCATTTTCGGAGTTTTGGTGATCGCGACTTGGAGAGTCAAGATGCCTTATCACATGATTCCCAAAATTGCTAGTTGCGAAAGCGCTTTATGGATAAGCTCTTGGTCATAGTCGATGGTCACGAGAAGGGAAGGAACCAATCCAACTAAGCTCCTTTTTGGGGTTTCGTAGATCGCAACTAGGAGTGTTGAGACCCTTCGACACAGGATTACTGAAATGAAAAATGAGAAAATGACTTTTTGTGTAGGCTATGGTCATCGTCGGTCGTCATATGAGAGGGTGGAGCTAGCGGAGCTAAGATCTTTTTCGGCGATCTCAACTTGGAGTGTCGAGATCCTTCGACACAAGATTGCTGAAATGAAAAATGTGAAAGGCATTCTGATTAGGCTTGTGGTCACAGCTAGTGGGCATATGGAGTAGGCACGAGATCCGTCGTTGGTAATCCAATGGTGCAGGTTAATCAGGAATATGATCGAAGGGCCATTGTTTATTTTCATGATTAATAAGCTCAATTATGATTTAGTTAGAAATTGAACTATGGTTCTTGATCGGTTGGTGATTCAGTTGCTGAGACATTTTTTTCTTTGCCCAAGGAGATTCGAGTTGTAAATGATGAGGTTGGTGTGTATAAAAGGAGATATGCAGCGACTGTGTAAGTTTGGCTGTTCAAACCAAAATAATGAGATGAACTATAAGAAGGGTAAAATGGCATAATGTAGAGCATGAGATAAAAATCAGAGATGAGTAACAGTCTCCAAACAAACAGAAGCAAGAGAAGAATAATAGAATATCATGAAGAAAGAGAAGAATAGAAGAATAGCATGAAGCAGAGAAGAACTGTAGAACCATTTTTTAACTAGAGAAGAATTGCAGAACAGTGAAGAAGGGGTAAGAATTGAAATACCTGTATTGTTTGTTTGTCAATCATTTATTCATAATTAGGGAGGAAGGGTGGTGCTAGGGAGGACTATGGTCCTCTGATATTAAAATTGTTGCTTGAATATTGGAAGTTGCATCTTCCATCTAGTTGTGGCTAGAAAAGAGGGTGGCACGGTGGTGCTCGAGAAAACACGGATTTTTATGTATACAAGCTGGTGCTTGTATAAATGATCCGAATTATTTTCGGCACGAAATGAGAGCAGAGATATAATAAAGAAATGCAGAGAGATATCGAATATATTCAATAATATAACATAAATGTATTAGATATGCAACCATAAACACAGATATACAGTAATACAAGATTGTTGTTAATGAAATAAATGTACAGAGATTGTAAAAATACAGAGTGAAAGACTCGCTAGAATAGTGGCAGCTTATCTCTGAGAAGAGATATGACGGCTACTCACATTCACAAGAAGATGGTTACAATGAGGATCCCAAGGAATTTTTAAAATAAAAAAGAATTCCAAAATCCCTAGACATCCAAAAACCTAACCCTAGGAGATGAAGCACCAAAAGTCGTGTGGGCCCCGTTTGGGTAAGTGAGTACATCAACTTCCCGAGGTCGTAACGTTTGCATACGATCTCCGTTTTAGGAGTGTGATAGCGCATTGGAAATGTATTGTTGAGGAGATTCATTTTGGGGGCTCAATAATGCCTTTGGATATCATTTAGAACCTAGATCTCAAAAAAACTTCATTTGGGCCCTATAAATGGCCCCGAAAGTTAAAAACTGCTAAAAATAGTAAATTGCCAAAATTGCTAGAAAATTGTTTTGAGCCAGTCGAAAAAGGTGGGTGGCCACCAATATCCACCTTGATAAATCCTCCCTCCTTAGGAAGCAATGGTCTCCATTGCGTTGAGTTCCTGGGGGATAGGGAAAAGCGTTTGCTGAATCTGCATCTTGGTGAGCTGCTTGCCTTGCTGGAGACGTCGCACTGCTCAGTTTGTGGAAGTTTGTCACGAACCTGTTGTGGTTGAATCCGTTCAAAAATTCAGGCTACATGAGAGGATGATGTGCAAAAGGAATCTTTGCACTTTGCTGCAACCTTGTCGACTTGCCTCTTTTTGATAGAAGGTGCTTAGGGAAAGGTTGTAGTGGTTGTAGTGTCCTTCTGTTCTCCTTTTGAACAAATTGTGAAGAAGATAAATTTTGCAGTATGAGATACTACCTTGCGACACTTTTTAGGTGGAACAATAGTTGGAACCACCTCTGGTATTTTGTAGAGATGACCCCCCAGAGAAACAATCACACTGCGGGGTCGAGACTCATAAACAACATGGCACTTCCACATATATGGTTGACCCAAGAGAACATCACAGACATCCAGTGGGGAAACATCACATAATACCTTATCCTTGAAGGGTTGGATGTCGTATGAAAATCGGCATTGTTGGCTGACACGGAGATCTCATCCTTGGCGAAGCCACCTGATGTTGTATGGATGCGGGTGTGGCGTTGTCGACAATCCCAATTGTTTGACGACCTCTGTTGAGATGAGATTATTATGGCTTCCACTATCAACAATAAAATGCAGCGGGGTCCCCTTAACCCACATCTATGAATGAAAAAGGCTCTACCCCTCTTTAGGATCTGTTGGTTCTTCTGGTTGAATTGTTGCGGTCGCGACAATAGCAGTGGGGTATGCGTCAATGATATGTCATTCACCATTATTTTCATAATCATATTTTGAATCAGGGTTTGGCTCTTTGTTTTTTATCTCGGCCACCAATGATTTTTTTTAGTGACATTCATCAGTGTTTTTCCAGGGGCTTTTGTAGAACTAGCACCATTTTTCGGTGTCCTTCTTTGTCTTCCCGTGACCCTTCTTTTCCTATGTCTTGGAATGGTTTTCAGGACACTGTTTGTTAGGGTTGTCTTTGTCATACTTTAGTTGTTACGGATTTGCAGACCCGAACTCTTGTTTTTTATGGTGCTTAAATTTCTTCTCGATTTTGACAGCATATCGATAAGAAACACCGAGTGATGAGATGTCCAAAAAATCCATTTCAATTTGGATGTATCTGTGTAGAGCCCCACAATACTTCAAAACCAAATGTCGCTCGGATTCTTTGATACCCATCTTGGTGCGCAAGGTATGGAAGGTATTGGTGAACTCTGGAACTGCTTGGCCCCTCTCTTTTCGCAGTTTGGTTCATCTCATGTATTGGTCCTCATAGTTTCCAACAGGGTAATATTGTTCCTTTACCGCATCCACAAAAAAATCCCAAGTGGGATCGGCCCCATATATTCCAGACTCCTCTGTGGAAATTTGATCCCAGTAAGTTTCCCACCAATGTTTGACATGAGGGAGATCTTTAAGGAGTGCGAAGGTGATATTTTCTTTGTCAGAAAAATTGTGAGAAAAGAAATAACCTTCTAGCAGAGTTAACCATTTTTCTAGGGCTTCTACATCTATCTGTCCTTCAAATACAGGAATATCAAAATTAACTTGTACCTTGAAAGGCAAGGTGCCTCCAAAGTGGCCACTTGATGAAGATGTGTCTGTTGTTATCGGTAGGCATTGAAAGATGTGGGAAAAATTCTCCATCATTCCATCCATATGTCGCGTGAGAGCTTTCTCAAGCAACGGATTGATAGGATCATATGCTCCGTCGTTTTTATTTTCTTCCACCGTTAAGGGTTTCTCGGGTGTGCAAGAGAGATTGTATTCAAGAGATACAAGATCGAGACCCAACTTTCTATACTCGAACCTCGTCGGGGACATGCTCTGAAAAAATGATCAAGAGCAGCCTTCTCTGAATCCACTGATCCGGATTATTTTTGGCACAAAATGAGAGAGAAGATATAATAAAGAAATGCAGAGAGATATCACACATATTCAATAATATAACATAAATGTATCATAGATGCAACCATAAACATAGATATACAGTAATACACGATTTCTATTAATGAAAGAAATGTACAAAGACTGTAAAAATACAGAGTGAAAGACTCGCTAGAATGGTGACAGCTTATCTCTGAGAAGAGATGTGACAGCTACTCGCATTCGCAAGAAGATGGTTACAATGAGGCTCCCAAGGAATTTTTACAATAATCTGGAATGCCAAAAACCCTAGACATTAGAAAACCTAACCCTAGGAGATGAAGCACCAAAAGTCATGTGGGCCCTGTTTGGATAAGTGAGTACATCAACTTCCCAGGGTCGTAATGTTTGCATACGATCTTCATTTTAGGCGTGTGATAGCTCGTTGGAAATGTATTGTCGAGGAGATTCATTTTGGGGGCTCAATCATGTCTTTGACTATCACTGAGAACCTCTATCTCAAAAAACCTTCATTTGGGCCCTCAAAATGGCCCTAGAAGTTAAAACCTGCTAAAAATAGTAAATTGCCAAAATTGCCAAAAAATTGTTTTGAGCCAGTCGAAAAAGGTGGGTGGCCACCAATATCCACCTGGATCAATAAATCTAGTTGGTGCTGGAATATTTAGGGAGTCGGTGCTTCCTTCTAGTGGGTGTTAAAGAAACCAGAGAGTTGGTGCTCTCAACAAGTTGGAGCTTGTAAAATAGAGGTAGTAGCCTCACTTTGAGTTGGTGCTCAAACATATATAATGTACAGAACTTAAAAGATTGCCTATCATTTCGAAGAAGAAGAGGTTTTCTCCCTTTATCAATTTCCTCGTGAAAATCTGTCTCTGTGTATATCTTATGTGTGATTGATGCTCATTATTTATGTTTTCCATATGATGTATAATATTAATGGTCACTTGATGAAAAATTAAAAATGGTTTAATAGACTTAAAATTGTTTAACCACATTAACAACTGATTCACCCTCTCAGTTGTCTTAGTAATTTCAACAATTGGTATCAGAGCTAGTTCCTTTTATTCAAAGGTATATCTGTAAGCATAAACATGACAATTCATGAAGGGACTTCAACCACTAAGCCTCCTCTGTTTGATGAAACAAATTTTGCCTTCTGGAAGGTTATAATGAGAACATACTTAATGGGTTTAGGTGTTGACGTTTGGGACGTAGTAAAGACTGGATATAAAAAGCCTGTTGTGCTAGCCTCCAAGGATGATAAGTTAGAGTTTATCTTTAATGCTAAGGGAATGAATTCTATTTTGAATGGACTTGCTAAAGCTGAGTTTGTAAAGGTGACGCATCTTGAAACTACTAAAACTATGTGGGATAAACTTGTTAGCAGCGATGAAGGAAATGAGAAAGTAAAAGATGCCAAACTTCAAACATATAGATTAAAGTTTGAACAACTAAAGATGAATGAAGATGAAAAAGTTAGGAAGTATTTTTTAAGAGTTGAAGAACTTGTGAATGCCATGAAGGGTCTTGGTGAGAAGATTGAAGAATCATTTTTGGTTCAGAACATTTTAAGATCTCTGCTTGATAAATTTAATCCAAAAGTCTCTGCAATAGAAGAACTAAATGATCTTAAGATCTTGTCCAAGGATGATTTTAAGGATGGAAATTTATTTTAAAATGTAGAAACCTTGGCGAATCTTACTAATCCTTCATATGCCAACTATAAATGATTGGCGGTATTTTTCAAAAAATATTCAAATTTCTAAGGATTTTATATAGTTTTTATAAATTTTTGGTGATTTTTAAGGTAAAATAATTTTATCCTATAGAATTTGGGCGAATCATTTTTAAAATAGTGAATCTCATTTTTGGAAAAACCATGGAAAATTAGCCCATGAGCGAAATTTAGCCCCTAAAATCATCCCTAATCTTGTCCATTGATCAACTCCTAGGAAAAGTAACTGCATATGGAATGAGAATTAGCAAAGATAAATCCATTACTAGAGAAACATCTTTTAAAGCAGACAAGAATACTGATTCGGATTTAGATGATATTGAGGAAAACTTTGTGAGAAGGTTAAAGAAAGGATCAGAAAAATATCAAGGCAAGATTCCCTTCAAATGCTTTAACTATGGTAAGATAGGTCACTTTGCATCTAAGTGTCCCCACCAGAAAAAGGACCAGAACTCTGATGATGAAAAGAAGTACAAATTCAATAAATATAGTAAAAAGAAAAGTTTGTGTGCAAACAATGAAAACTCCTCAGAAGACATAGATAGTGATTCATCATGTGCAGACAAAGTGAATGATTTTGTGCTTATGGCTATGGGAGATCTTGATAATGAACACAAAGGAGGTGAAATGGATGATGAAGAAGTTGTGGTGGATATGGAAGGTGAATTAATCAATGCTTTGGAAGAGATTGACAGACTCATATGTAAGAAGAGAAAACAAAAATAGTTGTTGATGCAGTTTAAAATGAATGCTGAAAAACCTGATTAAAAATTTGCTCTACTAAAAGTGGAGTTAGAAGAGACAAAGAAAATAGAAGACATACTGAAAAAATAGTTTTCAGAGAATAAAGCGAGGTGTGAATCCTTAGAAGAAGAGATAGTAAAAACCAAAAAAGAAATAGAGAAGTTTAAGACATTATATCACCAAAACCTGCCAAGTATTAAAGCCTCAGAAGAACTAAGTTCCATTCTAAATCAGCAAAGGAATCCAAAGTTGAAAGATGGCTTGGGATATGAAAAAGGATCAAGTAGTGATCATCCAAGTAATATGGAACCCATCAAGTTTGTTAAATCTACAATCATTGACAACAACCATTCTGCAAAAACAAAGAAAGAAAATCATCCACTAAGAAGGAATGAAGGAAAAGGTACCAGAACCGATCAGAGAAACTATTAGCATGAAAGAAATCGATCCACTCAAAGAAGACAGTCTTTTCCCAGGTACAAAAGTCGTTTCTATGGATATTGTTTTTTCTGTTCTAACTTTGGTCACAAAGCTATAACTTGTTCTTTAAGATGTAGATATGAGTGTTGAAACGGTTCTTAAATTTTTATCCCTAAGGCCTAAATTTTTCTTTTTCGGGTTTCAGCTTTTCATAAAACACGAGTTTCGTTAACAATCCTAAGCACACGATACCTTTTTCTTAAAAGTTTTTAATTATTTGGATAATAAAAGGGAAAAAGGCTTACAAAAATTATAAGACTCCCAACGCTTTTTATTTGAAATTATTTAAAACGTGTTAAATTTTAAAACTAACGATTTTAAAATTAAGCTTAAAGAACTTTCGTGATTTGGGGTTTTCTACAAACAATTTTTTCGATGCAAATCGAATCGAAAAATCCTGATCCCCGGTTTCCCGAAACGTTGAAGTCTTAATTAAAACACAGAGTAATTAATTCTCTTATAAGAAAGGTTAAGGGTTAAGATAATCATGTCGCAATTTTGGGATTCGCGGTTCAGTGAGATCACATCTCCTGTCATCATGTTTCTCGAAATCTCGAATCACGAAACCCCGATCCATAGTTCGTGTTAAATCAAACTAATTTTGTTTTTTCCTTAATCGTGATTAGTTAGTTAATTAAGATGAGTTAAGTCTTGTTTTTTAAAAAATAAAACCGTCGCGATTTCGCGATTTCAGAGATCGGATTTCATCGATGACATACTTCTCGACATTATGATCCCCGAAATCCCAAAAAATTTTAATCTCAATTAATTAATTTGCTAAAAACGTTTTAATTCTTAATTTAAAAAATCGCAATTTCGCGATTTCGCAATTTTGGAAATCGGATTTCATCGACGACATACCTCTCGACATCATGATTTCCGAAATCCTGAAAAGTAAAGTTTTCAGCTTTAATCTATGATTAGCACTAATTAACCTTTTGTTTTCAAAACAGGATTAATGGTAATCATTCTTTAAGTGTTCATTCATGTTCACTTTCTGATTAAGTAAGTGTCTCGTTTTCTTTAAAAACCCGAAGGCGCCTAAATACGGACATTAAATGCATATCTCGGAAAAATATCTTCCGCATTAAAAGCCTTAAATTCGTGACAGTTGTGTCAATCTTGTCATTTTTAAATGTATTCAAAATTAACATTCAAATGTCTGTGTTTTCATTTTAAGCTGAGGTCGTTCATCCATTTTCTATGACAGGTTTTCAATTAAACACAGAATTCATGGCACCCAAAAAGGCACCGAAGAAGAACGAAGACACACAGGAAGGATATATCATCTCTGACACCACTCCACATGCTATAGACTCCATTAAATCTTGGACTCAAATCTCTGAATTGTTGGAATATGAGCTTGAGAATGCTCATCCTGATTCTGAAAATCATTGCCGGGACATAGCTGAGTCAAAGCTTCATAAGATCGTTGTGCGCCCGCGGCTCGTGGCATACACTAATATGATCAACTGGGCTCTGGATAAGGTCGATATCCCAACGAGGAGCATCTTAAATGACCAAGGAGCTATCGTCGTCTCATTCAGGCCAGAACACATACAAGTAATGTATAAACTCTCGCCAAATCCTAAACATACTTTTAATGCTAAATTTTTAGCAGAGTTTCAAAGAAAAGAATGTATTGAGGTAGACCAGACATATCCAAGTATGATTATAGAATGGGCGAGGTGTCCAACAAATTTTAGAGTTGATTCTCATGGGATTTATGATACAACTTCCTTGAATGAATACATGGTATATGTAGCCATTATGATATGTAGGATTTTCAGGAGAAAATATCCTTTCCATTTTCATGCAGATTGGGTGCCCTTTTTAGAAGAAGCTTCAGAAGGAAATGGTTTTAACTGGTATAAGATTTTGTCAGAAAACCTAACACAAGAAATCTTAAACTACAAAGCAGCAAAATCAAAGGGACAACCAGCAACCTTTTATATGTCTGCATACATTATGGATGCAATCTGTTATGTGACTCATTTTCCATTAATGAATTGGAGTTGGAACAATTCTTGTCCAGAACCCATTCATAAATATCACTCATCCCTTTGGGAAGAAAATTCTAAGGATGCATTTTATGAGGTTTGTCATTTTATTATAATTCTGATGCATAGAATATTTTTTGGATGCGAACCCCCTTGCATTTCTGATGCAATCACAGAAAATCTTAAAGCAGTTGTCGACTAGTTTATTGAGGAGAATGTTTCCTACATTAGCGTTTATGGTTGTTCCATTCCCCCTCATGCACTCCCTAAATTCCTACCAGACAGATTGTTGTGCAGGAAGGTAGCCCATCAGATAGTAAAGGGCGGTGTTGGATTAGAATTAAAAGCAGATCAGAAGAAGTCATGGCCATCTTTCCCTGTTCATATTGGGAAATTTTCTTTACTAAATTTAGGCCATTCTAAGGTAGAGTTTGAGTCATTAGAAGAAGTGAAATTAGTAGATATTGAGCACAGAAAGTACGACCCCTACCAAGTAATAAGTAGGAATTTTATACATTGTAGTCTAAAGGTGTATGAACATGAAACATCTATTTATGATGATGTATTTAAGGATGTTAAATCCTATGATGAAGTACTGAACAGAGTACAGGTCATTCCATCTGACTCACAGACCGGATTCGCATCATTTTAGAGCCATAGGCAAAGTTTCCTACCCAAGAGTTTGCAGGGTGAAGTTTCAACCCCACCTCCAGAACAGGAAGGGTCCCCTCCAGGGTTTGAAACTAATACCCAAGATAAAGAAAATACCAAAGGAAAAATGAAGGATACTGAGATACCTTCCCAAGACACAGAGGGTTCTCAAACAAAAGAATTAGAGAAAGAGAAGGGGAAAGAGTTGGAAACAACTCTAGAAAACCTTAAAGATGTTCCAGAAAAGATAGGAGGAACAACATCAACAGAGCTCGGTAGTCCTATCACTTCCTTAACCCCATTGCAGTCAACTTGTGGAACCCCCCATGAAGGATATTTCTATGTCAGTGATCTAGAGCCAATTTCAAGAGATGAAATCCCTCCATCAGATTACTTTTTCAGTAAAAAGAGGAGCAATCTTGAAATAGGAAATCCACCCAAGAGGAGAGGGAATGATTAAAAAACATAGAGTCATTATAGATGGAAAGAAGCTTAAGGATAGAGAATTTGCTACAGATTTAGCATGTACGATGGGTTCTATAGCATCAGCAAATATATATTCTGTTGGCAGTTTAACAAGCATGCTAGAACAAAAAGACCAAACAATAATTCATTTATAGGACAAATTAAAATAAACTGAGAGAAATATCAATTGGTGAATACAAAAGGGTCTAGAACAAGCTAGACTAAAAGATATGCAAGAAATTTAGAAAATGAAAACAGACTTAGAAGAGGCAAAACAGATAATACAGGTCACACAGGCACAAGTCCAAAACCTGGGAGAAAAAAATAAACAGTTACAAGATAAAATTATTTCTATTACTAACCAAGCAGTAGAACTTGAAATTTTTAGGACACAGGCATTGGGGATATATATGAAAATAGAGGAAGAACAACAGAAAGTATTTTCTAATCTAGAAGTAGTCCAGAATTATTTTCAAGAGACAAATAAATCCTTGGAGAATGTTTTCCAGAAGGAAAGGGAGGCGAAGGCAGCTAGAACGACTTTTCAAAAGGCAGTAGCCTTCTCAACAAAGGAAGAAGTCGAAAGGATTCAGAAATTATCCATTTCTGAACAGGTTAAAGGGGACATAATACTTAAAGTGTGGGAAGCAAACCTGACTGAATATAAAAGAATAACCAGAGAGGTCAATGATGATTGCCAGGGAATTTTTGATCTCTTAGAAAGAGCTTCATTGAATATCGAAACAGATGATTGTCCCGGATTATTAGGTGAGATTAATATTACCAAGCACCAGCTAAGGTTCAAAGAAGAGCTGGAGGAAATGAAGATAGAGATTTCAAAAATTAAATTAATCAATATCACAGAAATCAACAAATGGATGGTGACACCAAACCTAAAATGGCAAACTATTAAGTTCACAGAGAAGATGATAGAAAATCCTTTGCCTGAATTACATAAAATATTTTTCTTGTTTGAAGCAAATGAGATACCAGATGCTCCCATAGCTTTTGTGAATTTTTTGGGAAAGTGTGTTCAGTGTCTTGAAGCGGAGAAATCAAGTTCGTCAACACGAGCATAAAAACATCTTTTTTAAAATGTTTTTATCATTAGAAATTAGAAAGGAAATGTAAATAGTTGACATTATTTGTATATGTAACTGTAATATTAGGAAGTTGGTTAGTCACCAACGAGAAAATTTTGATGAAGATGTATAAATGTATTTTCTAAAGACTGAGAAAGGGCTTTTGATTTTTGGAGAGAGCCAATTGTATTAACAGTTTTCCAATCCATCATAATATACGTTACAGACGAGATTCTGAATCCTGCCAATTTGTAGCTATGTGTTCTTCAACCCTATTTATTATACTTTATTGTGTTTTCGTTCAATGTTTTTCTAATGAATAAATCAATTTGAAGTTACATCCAAACATCTCATACATAGTTCAGATTGATTTGGATATCAAATTATTTACAGCTTTTCCTCTGAAATTGCTATCAGTGATTTTAAGACATGTTGATCATTTGAACCTTAATACTTAACTTTTCATTAGAAACCTCGTTTTCCTTCTTTATTACCTGTCACAAATATGAGATTCTTTCTTGATTAAATCCTCATATTTTTCTGTAGTACTTCTTTGTTATTTTATAATTCTAAAATTGATGCAAATCCAGGGAACGGCCTTGAATGTATTTATGTTAGTGTTTTGAATTTCAAAATTGTTTTTCTTATTCTCATCTCTTAAAAGTTTGAAGTAATATTTGATTAAATTCTTTCACAATTAAATAAAATATTATCCTCCATGACTGTTCCAAGTAGCAGACAACCCAACATTGAACCTGGCCTTCAAGGTCAAACCAGTATTGCTTTGAACCTATTTAATATCATCCTACAAACAACAACTAACAGGGTCGAATTAGAACATTCATGGGCTGCTATTGAGAGAGATATTAGCATCCAAGAACAACAGGAAGCTAGACAGAGACAGTTGAGAAACTGATTCTGCTTCACCCTTCCTTTTCAATTCTTATCCTCAAGTTATTCCTTTAAACATTTATGGATGCCTTGATGGTATACTTTACAACCTTAAATTATAAACTCAGGAACAACATTTTTTTGGCGTCGTTGTCGGGGAACGAAGAAACAAATATTTTCCCTGGGAAGAACGACATTGACATTTTCTATTTTTGATAGTGAAAAAAGATAGAAAACCTTCTAAGGCTACTAATATTTTTCACTTGGCGACTCCACGATAACTAAACTGGATATTAGCGGAAAGAACACTAAAAAAAACCCGGATAGCAAGCAGACCTCACCAGTCTCCGATCCAGAAAAAAAAATTTAAATCACAAAAAATCACTTAAACGAGTCTTTTTACCCACATATACTATATGTCAGCCTGACTTTACGCAGTTAAACATTTCGGAAACTCTTGAAATATCTCTTTCACTTCCCCTCTCATACGATACGTTCTCATTTCATGAAGCTTCCTCCCCAGATTTCCAAGAATCTTCTCCTCACACATTCTGAGCTTCAACCTCAAATCTAACTATGGCTGCACATGGAGGTGTTGGAGCTAGAGGTGGTGCCCCTGGAGGACTAGTAGGTGGTCAAGTACCGCTTCCCATAATATTCGCTAAAGTAGCTGCGAGATATGATCCCCTTGTTCTTCATGTTCCTCTTCATGATCTCCCCAAGAATTATATGAAAAGTCTTCCGAAATTTACAGGGGACGGGGATCTAACTGCCCAAGAACATATAAACTTTTTCGACCAATTTGCTGACAAGCTCATAATAGAACATGAATATGTCTATTATAGACTCCTCGTTCAAACTTTCGAAGGACAGGTGAGGACCTGGTTTCGATCCTTAGCAGCTAGATCTTTAAGATCTTATGAAGAACTTGAAAGCGCTTTAATTAGAAAATGGGGAGAGAGGAAGGACCACCTCTACTACTTGACTAAATTTGGAACCCTTAGAAAGAAAAACTCCGAATCAGTTCTAGAATTCACACAAAGGTTCAACAAGTTGTATAATAAAATCCCGGTTGAGGTTAAACTTTCACAACCCGCAGCAAAAGTGACTTTTGTTGGCGCTTTTGATCCCGACTTCGCCTTATTATTGAGAGAAAGGAGATCAACATATCTCAAGAAAATGTAGGATGATGCGCTTGAGATTGAATCAAACATGATGGCATCAAGGAAATTAAAAGCAAAGACTGAAACTGGAAACAAACAAAATAGGAAATTCAAAGAACAAGGTGGACCTTCAGGATCGGGGAAATCCTCAGGAGATAGAATAAACGAGATGGCTAGGGTAATTAGAGAACTTTCAAACAAGATCTCAAAAATGGAACTAGAGAAATCGAAAAGGGATAATTTCCCCATGAAAGATTTTAGAAGAAATTATGATCCCCAGGGACCACAGAAAATAATTAAAAATGAAGACCAAAAAATTCCAACACCCTTCAAAAGTGAAAACTTCATTGGAGAGGAAGATCTAGGAGATTTTGAGGAAATCGATGAAGATATTAATAATCTTGGCAACGATAATAAATCACCTTATTTATCGAGATAGGATTACAAAGCATCTTTAAATAAAGAAATTACATCGGAAGACAATGTTAGCAATAATATGTCTAAAGATTTCACATATCAAGATATCGTAGATGATATCATAGCTGAACTACAGGGAAAATATAATTTAATACCAAGGAACAAAAGTCTCCCAAATGTTCCGACAAATTTTTTTTAGCCAAGAAGCGAAACCGATGAGGCAACTCCAAAAGTTGCTAATAAACAGTCTGCGAAAAAAAACACAGTTGATACGCAACCTATCCAGTCAGAATCAATTGAAACACTCCCTGTGAAGACACAAGATCCTATAAATGAAAACAAGTCCACATCACAACAAAAAGATGAAAAGAAAGGAATGGAGGCCCCGAACATAGAAAACAACAAGGCCCTAGGAAATTTTAATTTGGAAAATGAAATAAATAAAATCAAAATTCCTATTCCCCTTGTTGAATTAGCTAAAAATCCCATATACAGAAAACAAATCGCCAAGATGATTAACTTTTCTGAAGACGAAAGCCAGGCCGACGTCATCAACTTAGAAGATGAAAAACCAAACATAGTCTTTGGTCCACACTTCGAAGGTGCAAGAGACATTGTGGCCCCCTTTTATATTACGTTAACCCTGTTTGACCACCTTCTCCATAACTGTATGTTGGATTCCAAAGCTTCCCACAATGTGATGCCAAAAGCAATTATGGAAAAACTTGGTCTTGAAATTACAAGGCCCTATGGTGACTTATGTTCTTTTGATTTGAGGAAAGTCAAATGCATAGGTATGATTAAAGACCTAGTGGTAGGTTTGGCTCAAATACCTGCTAAAAGTATTCTTATGGATGTAGTGGTCGCTGACATTCCTCCAAAGTATGGTATGCTATTATCTAGATCATGGGGTGCCAAGCTTGGAGGATCTCTCCAACTGGATATGACATATGCTACAATTCCAGTTTTCGGTGGACAATACACACATCTTTACAGAGAGACTAGGTTGGCATTTACAGTAGGTGATCCACACAATCCAAACAATCATCCAGTTTATATTGCCGATCAAGACTTAGGAAATTGTATATTATCTATCGATGACAATTTTGAAGTAGATATAGACAAACATTGTATAGAAGAAAAAACTGAAAAAAAAAAAGAAATAGAAAAAAATGTATATAACACTGGTGTATGGAAAATGTATTTTGATGGTGCCTCGTCTTTTCTTAGAGCCAGAGTAGGAGCACTTCTTGTGGCTCCCAATGATCAATTCATAATCCCCTTTCCATACAGTCTTCAATGGAATGTGGATTGTACAAACAATGTTTGTGAGTATGAAGCTTTAGTCCTAGGATTAGAAGCTGCTAGGAGGATGAAAATAAAGAAACTCGAAGTCTTTGGTGGTGCTGATTTAATTATAAAATAGGTGAATCGGCAGTATCAAGCCAAGCATCCTAGATTACGGTCCTATAGGAACTGTGTCTGGGATTTAATCGAGAATTTCTTCTCTTCTGTGAATATTCATTTCGTCCGAAGGTCTAAACATCAACAGGCTGATGCCTTAGCCAAAGCAGCATCAACTTTCACACCCCCAACTGCTTTTAAATTAAAGTATCACATACAAATGAGACATCGCCCTTCGATACCAAATAACATACAGCATTAGCAGGTCTTTGAGGACAATGAGCAGCTTCGAAAGTTTCTAGAATCATTAGATGAATTTGCAGAAACGCATACTGATCAAGAAAATCAAAATGATCCCATTTGGATCATACAGGAGGGGGAGGATTCTAAAGAGTTTCACTATAAAATTGCAAATCACCGAATGCTCGTTCTCAAGAACAACCAGATTCCCAAGGGTCTAATTCCCTTGGAAAGACTATTTAATCAAGATGATATCCCTTCAAAAACCACCCTACAACCCCAACCAGAGGAGGTTGAAGATTGTAATATAGGAACTAAATAAAATCCCCGAATGGTAAAACTATCCAAATATTGATCTACAGAAAATAAAAATAAATACACAGAGTTGTCAAGAAAATACAAAGACTTTTTCGCATGGTCGTATGAAGAACTGAAAACATATGACACTTCTGTGATCGAACATAAGATACCCCTGAAACCTGGTGTCAAACCTTTTAAACAAAAACTCTGACAAATTAACCCCATTCTATTACCTATTATCGAACGAGAAGTCAAAAAACTCCTTGATGCTAAGATAATTGTACCACTAAGATATTCTGATTGGGTAGCCAATCTGGTCCTAGTTAGAAAGAAAACAAGGAAATTAGACTGTGTGTCGATTTCATAAATATTAATAAATCTTCTCTCAAAGATAATTATCCCCTACCTAAAATGGACCATGTTCTAGAAAAAGAAGTAGGAGCTAATAAGATGTCAATGATTGACGGATTTTCAGGTTACAATCAAATTGTCGTTAGCGATCTTGATAAAGAAAAAACCGCCTTTACCACTCCTTGGGGCACATTTATGTACGATAAAATGTCGTTTGGATTGATGAATTCAGGTGCTACTTTTCAATGTGCAATGGATATTGCTTTCGTTGGCGAACGGGACAAATTTGTAGTCATCTATTTGGATGACCTTACTGTTTTTTCTAAATTGGATGAAGAGCGTATGATTCATCTCAAATAGACATTTGAAAAATGTCGCAGGTTTGGTCTATCCTTAAATCCTAAGAAGTCTCACTTTGCTATGTAAGAAGGCAATATGTTGGGTCACATCGTATCTCGAGATGGAATTATAATTGACCCTAAAAGAGTAGAAGCTATAGATACAATAACTATTCCTAGGAATGTGAAAGAAATTCAGTCATTCTTAGGAAAAATAAATTTTTTAAGAAGATTTATTCCTAACTTTGTTGAAATTGTGAAATTGATTACAGATATGCTAAGGAAAAACAGTGAAGTAAAATGGACAGCAGAAGCTAAAGCATCCTTTGCTCATATCAAGAAGGTTATAAGTGAGGCGTTGGTACTAGCGAGCCCCGATTATCTCAAATATTTTCTTATTTTTTCATTTGCCTCTGAACACACACTCGTCGTTGTACTCCTTCAAAAGAACGAAGAAGGTTTCGAGCAACTGATAGCCTTCTTTAGCAAAAGTCTCCGAGATGTCGAACTCAAATATAATATAATGGGAAAAAAAGCATATGCTATGGTAAAAGAATTAAAAGCTTTCATAACTTATGTTTTACACTCTAAGGTGATTGCATATGTACCCACTAGCTCTGTAAAAGATATTTTGGTTCAAGCAGACAGTGATGGAAAAAGAGGAAGATGGCTTGCCAAAATTCAAGAGTTTGACTTGGAGGTTAAACCGACAAAATTAGTAAAGGTTCAAGGCTTAGCTAAACTTTTAGTTGAATCCAATTTTAGAGCTCTTGGGATAAACAACTCTTAGGAGGAGGAAGAGTGGGTAGACGTGAATGAACTTGAGGACCAAATAGCTAAAAACAGAATCGAGAAGAAATTTGAGTCATCAAATTTGTACAAGGACATAGTAACATACTTACTGACATTGAAATGTCCAAGTGTGTTGGCTCCATCCAAAGATAGAACGCTAAAGTTGCATGCAATAAAATACTATATTTCCTAAAAATGATTATATTGGAAAGACTCGCTTGGCTTCCTCTTGGTCGGTTTGGTCGAGTCGAAAACAGAAGAAGTTATAAGTCAATTTCACGAAGGAGTATGTGGAGGACACCACGCCTGGAGGGATACAACATATCAAATCCTGAGGGCTGGTTATTACTGGCCCAAACTTTTCCCAGATGTCAATGCTAAGGTATGAGCTTGAATCCCTTGCCATTTTTTTGCAGGAAAACATAAACTCCTAGCGATGCCATTGGTCCCAGTCAAGACAGAAGCTCCTTTTCAGCAATGGGGACTAGATTTCATAGGTGAAATTAATCCTCATTCTAGTGCTCAACACAGATGGATCCTGACTGCTACAGACTACTTCACCAAATGGGTGGAAGCTATCCCAACAATAAAGGCTATTGATTCGGTGGTTATAGACTTCTTAGAAGAAAATATTTTGTCTAGGTTCGGCTGTCCCAGAAAGATAGTCACAGACAATGCGCAGGCTTTTAAGTCTATGGCTATAGTCATCTTTTGCCAGAAATATAATATTGTGCTAGGTCATTCCACAACATACTATCCTCGGGGAAATGGTCTAGCAAAATCTTCAAACAAGAGATTAATTAGTATAATCAAGAAGGTGTTAAACAAAAATAAAAAGTCTTGGCATTTGCATTTGAAATACGCTCTGTGGAAAAATCGGATATGCACAAAAAAGTCTATCGATACTTCTCCCTTCCAAATGGTATATGGAACAGATGTAGTGTTGCCTATAAACCTAGCACTTCCTGTAATGAAACTATGGCAAGACGAGAAGGAAGAGTCGAATCCTCTCACAAGAAGGATAAACCAGATGATTGAAGTTCAGCAGCACAGGGCGGTAGTGGATGAAAAGTTGCAGAAGTACCAAGATGACATGAAGGTATTATTTGATCATAAATCCAAGGACAAAAATTTTCTCCCCGGGGATTTGGTTTTGAGATGGGATGCTCGAAAAGAGGATTCGGGAAAAAATGGTAAATTCGATCACATTTGGTATGGACCATTTAAGGTAGCATCTCCTGAAGGAAAAAATTCATTTCTGCTTGAAAATTTGGATGGTAAAATCCTGAATGCCCCTGTCAATGGGCGTTTTTTTAAATATTATATGAAATAATTAATTTCCAAAAATTTCCATTGTATATACCGTTTTTTTTTTCATAATTTTCTTTAGAAAGTTTATTTTCATTTTGTAAATAAATAAAAATAAATAAAATAAGTTAATTTTTTTATTTTATAAACAAACAAAAAAAAATTGTGTTGCTTATCCCGTAAGATGATAGGTAAATAAAAGCGTTTTCAATACTTACACCTTAAGGGATTCACCTAGAACAAGTTTAAAGGCAATCAAAGTAAAAATCTTTATGAGAACAGTCCAAAGGGTTATTTTACAACCTATGTTTTCTGACTTACAGATTGTTGGACGTCTCCTTTTTATACCCTCAGTTATGTCTTATGCTTTTATGAGTTTCCCATAGAGGTAGGAGAGATTCTGTCTTAACTTTTGAAGTCAAAAAATAGTTCTAAATCAATAAGAACATTCCTCATAGTTCTTATTCTCCGACTAAAAGTGGTTATGCTTAGGTTGATTCTGACTCTCCTAGGTTTCTTAATAGTTTGTCTGAGGATTTAAGCTTGCTCAAAAGAAAACCCCTGAAATTAATCTTCCCCTTTTTCTCTACAGACTAAGGTAGTTTGAAAGTTGAGAAAAGATTGGTCTAGAGTAATCAAAACAGGTTGACAAACCTCTATTGTAAATTTTTACACAGATAACCACCCCTGATATTTTAAGTACCATTGATTGACCCCACTTTGTATTTATAAGCTAAATATAATACAGATGGTGAAAGGAAATTCATATTTGATTGCCCCCATCTAGTCCCAAAGACAATGAAAGGAAATTCATTTAAATGATTTCCCTCGTCTAATATAAAAGAAACAGATAACTTCCCTGGGGTACTGAACAGGCCCACTGGTAGTGAAGCAATATCTGAGTATAAATATATAATTAGCACTTGAAGCGGTGAAAGGAAATTCAGTAAAAAAGGGACAGATAACTTCACCAGGGTACTGAACAGGCCCGTTGGCAGTGAAGCAATATCTGAGGTATCTGTAAGGTTGTCATACTTATCTACCACTCTATTCTAGTTACCAGTTTTTTCAAAACCAGATCTTCATCCTAGTCTAGATAGAGCTCCCCATTTAAAAATATAAGTTTTGTTTCGATTGATGCAAGCTGAAAGTCACAAATCTGTTGAGTTTCCTAAGATTGTTTTAATCATCTTAATAATAACTTAATTTCAGACGAGAAGGAGAATATTATGAAGAAGACTACAATTGAGTTTAAAACAAAAAAGAAATTTTGAAAAGATTTTCAGAAGTTGAAATGAAATCACTTTTTCCTCTTTTTCCTCTCCTTTAGCAGTTTCAGCAGTGATAAACCCTTGACACCATTTACCCAATGAAGGCACTAAGTCTACATGTTCTCCTCATCCCACAAGGAGACGAGGTCCCCAGTTGCAGCCTATGTTGAAACAGTTCTTAAATTTTTATCCCTAAGGCCTAAATTTTTCTTTTTCGGGTTTCGGATTTTCATAAAACACGACTTTCGTTATCAATCCTAAGCACACGATACCTTTTTATTAAAAGTTTTTAATTATTCGGATAATAAAAGGGAAAAAGGCTTACAAAAATTATAAGACTCCCGACGCTTTTTATTTGAAATTATTTAAAACGTGTTAAATTTTAAAACTAACGATTTTAAAATTAAGCTTAAAGAATTTTTGGGATTTGGGGTTTGCTACAAACAAATTTTTCGATGCAAATCGAATCATGAAATCCTGATCCTTGATTTCCCAAAACGTTGAAGTCTTAATTAAAACACGGATTAATTAATTCTCTTATAAGAAAGGCTAAGGGTTAAGATAATCATGTCGCGATTTCGGGATTCGCGGTTCAGTGAGATCACATCTCCTGTCATCATGTTTCCCAAAATCCCGAATCACGAAACCCTGATCCACAATTCACATTAAATCAAACTAATTTTGTTTTGGTCGTAATCGTGATTAGTTAGTTAATTAAGATGAGTTAAGTCATGTTTTTAAAAGAATTAAGTCGCGATTTTGCGATTTCGGAGATCGGATTTCATCGACGACATACTTCTCGACATCATGATCCCCGAAATTCTGAAAACTTTTAATCTCAATTAATTAATTTGCTAAAAACGTTTTAAGTCTTAATTTAAAAAATCATGATTTCGCAATTTCGGAAATCGGATTTTATCGACGACATACCTCTCGACATCATGATTTTCGAAATCCCGAAAAGAAAAGTTTTCACCTTTAATCTATGATTAGCACTAATTAACCTTTTGTTTTCAAAACAGGATTAATGGTAATCATTCTTTAAGTGTTCATTCATGTTTCGCTTTCTGATTAAGTAAGTGTCTCGTTTTCTTTAAAAACCCGAAGGCGCCTAAATAAGGACATTAAATGCGTATCTCGGAAAAATATCTTCCGCATTAAAAGCCTTAAATTCGTGACAGTTGTGTCAATCTTGTCATTTTTAAATGTATTCAAAATGAACATTCAAATGTTTGTGTTATCATTTTAAGATGAGCTCGTTCATCCATTTTTTGTGACAGGTTTTCAATTAAACACAAAAGTCATGGCACCCAGAAAGACACCGAAGAAGAACGAAGACACACAGGAAGAAGATATCATCTCTAACACCACTCCACCCGCTATAGACTCCATTAAATCTTGGACTCAAATCTATGAATTGTTGGAATATGATCTTGAGAATGTTCATCCTAATTCTGAAAATCATTGTCAGGACATAGCTGAGTCAGAGCTTCATAAGATCGTTGTGCGCCTGCATCGTGGCATACACTGATATGATCAGCGGGGCTCTGGATAAGGTCGATATCCCAATGAGGAGCATATTAAATGACCAAGGAGATATCGTCGGCTCATTCAAGCCAGAACACATACAAGTAATGTATAAACTCTTGCCAAATCCTAAACATACTTTTAATGCTGAATTTTTAGCAGAGTTTCAGAGAAAAGAATGTATTGAGGTAGACCGGACATATTCGGATATGATCAAAGAATGGGTGAGGTTTCTAGCAAAGTTTAGAGTTGATTCTCATGGGATTAATGCTACAACATCCTTGAATGAATACATGGTATATGTAGCCATTATTCTATGTAGACTTTTCGGGAGAAAAGATCCTTGCCATTTTCATGCAGATTGGGTGCCCTTTTTAGAAGAAGCTTCAGAAGGAAACGGTTTTAACTGGCATAAGATTTTATCAAATAACCTAACACAAGAAATCTTAAACTACAAAGCAGCAAAATCAAAGGGACAACCAACAACCTTTTATATGTCTGCATACATTATGGATGCAATATGTTATGTGACTCCTTTTCCATTAATGAATTGGAGTTGGAACAATTCCTGTCTAGAACCCATTCATAAATACCACTCGGCCCTTTGGGAAGAAAATTATAAGGATGCATTTTATGAGGTTTTATTATAATTCCGATGCATAGAATATTTTTTGGATGCGAACCCCCTCGCATTTCTGATGCAATCACAGAAAATATTAAAGCAGTTGTCGACTGGTTTATTGAGGAGAATTTTTCCTACATTAGTGTTTACGGTTGTTCCATTCCCCCTCATGCACTCTCTAAATTCATACCAAACAGATTGGTGTGCAAGGAGGTAGCCCATCAGATAGTAAAGGGCGGTGTTGGATTAGAATTAAAAGCAGCTCAGAAGAAGTCATGGCCATCTTTCCCTGTTCATATTGGAAAATTTTCTTTATTAAATTTAGGCCATTCTAAGGTAGAGGCTGAGTCATTAGAAGAAGTGAAATTAGTAGATATTGAGCACAGAAAGTATGACCCCTACCAAGTAATAAGTAGGCATTTTATACATTGTAGTCTAAAGGCGTATGAACATGAAACATCTATTTATGATGATGTATTTAAAGATGTTAAATCTTATGATGAAGTACTGAACAGAGTACAAGTCATGCCATCTGACTCACAGACTGGATTTTCATCATTTCAGAGCCATAGGCGATGTTGCGTGCCCAAGAGTTTGCAGGGTGAAGTTTTGACCCCACCTCCAGAACAAGAAGGTCCCCCTCCAAGGTTTGAAACTAATACACAGGATAAAGAAAATACCAGAGGAAAAATGAAGGATATTGAGATACCTTCCCAAGACACAGAGGGTTCTCAAAAAAACGAATCAGAGAAAGAGAAGGGGAAATATCTGGAAACAACTCCAGAAAACCTTAAAGATGTTCCAGAAAAGATAGGAGGAACAACATCAACAGGGCTCGGTAGTCCTATCACTTCCTTATCCCCATTGCAGTCAACTTATGGAACCCCCCATGAAGGAGCTTTGCATGTCAGTGATCTAGAGCCAATTTCAAGAGATGAAATCCCTCCATCAGATTACTTTTTCAGTAAAAAGAGAAGAGCAATCTTGAAATAGGAAATCCACCCAAGAGGAGAGGGAATGATTAAAAAGCATAGAGTCATTATAGATGGAAAGAATCTTAAGGATGGAGAATTTTCTACAGAGTTAGCAGGTATGATGGGTGCTATAGCATCAGCAAATATATATTATGTTGGCAGTTTAACTAGCATGCTAGAACAAAAAGACCAAACAATAATTCAATTACAGGACAAATTAAAAGAAACTGAGAGAAATATCAGTTGGGGAATAAAAAAGGGTGTAGAACAAGCTAGACTAAAAGATATGCAAAATGAAAACAGACTTAGAAGAGGAAAAACAAATAATACAGGTCACATAGGCACAGGTCTAAAGGCTAGGAGAAGAAAATAAACAGTTACAAGATAAAATTATTTCTATTACTAACCAAGTAGTAGAACTTGAAATTTTCAGGACACAAGCATTGGGGATATATATGAAAATAGAGGAAGAACGGCAGAAAGTGTTTTTGAATCTGGAAGTAGTCCAGGATTATTTTCAAGAGACAAATAAATCCTTGGAGAATGTTTTCCAGAAGAAAAGGGAGGCGAAATCAGCTACAACGACTTTTCAAAAGGTTGTAGCCTTCTCAACAAAGGAAGAAGTCGGAAGGATTCAAAAATTATCCATTTCTGAACAGGTTAAAGGGGACATAATACTTAAAGTGTGGGAAGCAAACCTGGCCGAATATAAAAGAATAACTAGAGAGGTCAATGATGATTGCCAGGGAATTTTTGATCTCTTAGAAAGAGCTTCATTGAATATCGGAACAGATGATTGTCCCGGATTATTAGGTGAGATTAATATTACCAAGCACCAGCTAAGGTTCAAAGAAGAGATGGAGGAAATGAAGATGGAGATTTCAAAAATTAAATTAATCAATATCACAGAAATCAACAAATGGATGGTGACACCGAACCTAAAATGGAAAACTATTAAGTTCACGGAGAAGATGATAGAAAATCGTTTGCCTGAATTACGGAAAATATTTTTCTTGTTTGAAGCAAATGAGATACCAGATGCTCCCAGAGCTTTTGTGAAATTTTTGGGAAAGTGTGTTCAGTGTCTTGAAGCGGAGAAAGGAAGTTTGTCAAGACAAGCGTAAAAACATCTTTTTTAAAATGTTTTTATCATTAGAAATTAGAAAGGAAATGTAAACGGTTTACATTATTCTTATATGTAACCGTAATATAAGGAAGTTGGTTAGTCACCAACGAGAAAATTTTGATGAAGATGTATAAATTTATTTTCTAAAGACTGAGAAAGGGCTTTTGATTTTTGGAGAGAGTCGATTGTATTAACAGTTTTCCAATCCATCATAATATACATTACAGATGAGATTCTGAATCCTGCCAATTTGTAGCTATGTGTTCTTCAACCCTGTTTACTATACTTTATTTTGTTTTCGTTCAATGTTTTTCTAATGAATAAATCAATTTGAAGTTACATGCAAACATCTCGTACATAGTTCAGATTGATTTGGATATCAAATTATTTACAGCTTTTCCTCTGAAATTGCTATCAGTGATTTTAAGACTTGTTGCTCATTTGAACCTTAATACTTAACTTTTCATTAGAAACCTCGTTTTCCTTCTTTATTACCTGTCACAAATATGAGATTCTTTCTTGATTAAAGCCTCATATTTTTCTGTAGTACTTCTTTGTTATTTTATAATTCTAAAATTGTTGCAAATCCAGGAAAAAACCTCGAATGTATTTATGTTAGTGTTTTGAATTTCAAAATTGTTTTTCTTATTCTCATCTCTTAAAAGTTTGAAGTAACATTTGATTAAATTCTTTCACAATTAAATAAAATCTTATCCTCCATGACTGTTCCAAGTAGCAGACAACCCAACATTGAACCTGGCCTTCAAGATCAAACTAGTATTGCTTTGAACCTATTTAATACCATCCTACAAACAACAAATAACAGGGTTGAATTAGAACGTTCATGGGCTACTATTGAGAGAGATATTAGCATCCAAGAAAAACAGGAAGCTAGACAGAGACAGTTGAGAAACTGATTCTGCTTCACCCTTGCTTTTCAATTCTTATCCTCAAGTTATTCCTTTAAACATTTATGGATGCCTTGGCAGTATACTTTACAGCCTTAAAGTATAAACTCGGGAACAACAATGAGCAAACAAGTTATTCAAGGAATAATTATCTACCACAACAAAGATTGAGACAACTAAGCAACAAACATAATAACAGTTATGAGCATAACAATCGTTACAGTCTATTATTCAGTGAACTAGAATTTTATGTCTATCATAACTATGGCCATAAAGCCATAGATTGTCACTTAAGAAATTATAAGCCAGCTTTGAAGTCCACTGCTGAAAATTTCAAGGTTTGGAAGAAGAAAGAAGATGACAAGTGTGGACTAGTGTTATCAGCCCAAAAGCAAAATAATCCTTGGTATATTGACAATGGATGTTCCAAACATATGAATGGATACAAAAGTAATTTTTTAACTCTAAGTGAAAACAAATCAGGAAATGTAACTTTTGGAAACGATGCACCAGGAAAAATAAAAGGTAAAGGAATCGTAAGTCTGAGTAATGGAAAAGGAAAATCTCAAGATGTGTTATTTGTAGATGGTCTGAAACACAATCTATTTAGTGTTAGTCAAGTCTGTGATTGAGGATGTGAAGTGGTTTTTACTTCTAAAGATTGTAAAATAAAGTCTGTGAATTCAGGACAGTTGGTTGCAAAAGGAATAAGAACATAAAACAATGTCTATGTGTTAAAAGAAGAAAAATAAGAATGCCACTTAAGCAAACATGATGAAAGTTGGCTATGGCATAGGAGACTTGGACACCTAAATTTTGATCATATAATCAAGCTCAGAAAAAGTTGGGTAGTAAAGGATCTTCCAAAGATATCAAAGCCATATGATTCTATTTGTAAACCATGCCAGATAGGAAAGCTTACTCGGACAAAGTTCAAGTCTAAAACCTTTCCTTCAATAGAAAAACCTCTCCAGTTAGTACATATGGATTTATGTGGACCATCAAGAAAAGAAGGTATACAGGAAAAGAAAAATATGTTGTGTTGATTATTGATGATTATTCTAGACTAACATGGGTTTCCTTTCTGAAAGAAAAATCTGAAGCATTTGAAAAATTCAAAGTGTTTAAGGCTCTGACTGAGAATGAAACAGGAAAAAGATTGAAGGTAGTAAGGTCCGATAGAGGAGGAGATTTTAGCTCATGGAAATTCAAAGAGTTATGTGATAAACATGGGATCAAAAGAGAGTACACAATCCCAAGGACTCCACGGCAAAATGGAGTTGTTGAGAGGAAGAATAGATTAGTACAGCAAATGGAAAGATCAATGATGAATGAAAAAAATACTGCTCAGACATATTGGGTGGAAGAAATACATACAGTTGTTCATATCCTGAACAAATATCTTCTCAGAACACACAGTGACAAGAATCCTTATGAATTATGGTTTGGAAGACATGATTAAATCAAGCATTTTAAAGTCTTTGGGAGTAAATGTTATATCAAGAATAATGATGAAAATATTGGAAAATATGATGAAAGGGTTGATGAAGGTATATTCTTAGGTTATGCTACAAACAGTGAAGGTTACAGATGCTACAATAAGAGGTTGCATAAATTGGTTGATTGTATTGACATAAAAGCTGACGAAGAAATCCTGATAGGAAATCTAAGCAGTGTTGAACCAAGCACAGAAGATATATTTGAAAATGAAGATGAACAGGTCCAAGGATCAGAAAGATAAGAATTTGAATCATATGAAGATACGAATACTCCAACTGACATAAATCAACAGAAATAAGCAAAATCGCCTCTCAAAATTGTTAGAAAGAATCATCCTGAAAATCAGATAATTGGAGATATAAATAAAGGAGTTTAGACAAGAAGGAAATTGATTAAAGACTCAGAACAATCCCATGTT
>JZKD02S2296992.1:8037-19680 GCA_000966675.3 Picea glauca | reverse complement strand
CCACTATGGTAGTTAGATATAATAAATGTAAGAGGACTTCTTAGAAGGTTCTACTTCTAGAAGATTCCTCCTCTAGAATGTTCTTAGGTGATGATAGCACTATATAAAGGGGTTCCAGTAATGTAATGGGATACAAAGAGAAGTATTGTATTTGGAGCAGAAGCTCATTAGGAGGATGCCCCCTCGAAGAGGCAAGTGAACAGGAGAGGATCCCTTCCATAATAAGATCTATTGTACGGTGTTTCCCTACCTCAGGGGTTTGGTAATAATAAAGTGTGGTTTCTTCTATATTACTCTTTGGATCTATTGTGTATTCAGTATTTGTGGTGATTATATTTGTAGATCTATTCAGGTTCTTAACAAGTAGTATCAGAGGGCCCATAGTGATAATAGTCTACTTCAACACTGTGGTCCACACTTATCCATGGGACCCTGGTATATAGTTGTACATCAAGCATTGAGGACAACGCTTTCATAAGGGGGATGGAATGTAAGGTAGCTAAAGAGGTAGTGGGGGGACCAAGAGGGCCCATAGTGATAATAGTGGAGGCCATTCAATGTAAGGTGGACTAGATCCACTATATTATTAAATAAGGCTCACTATGGTAGTTAGATATAATAAATGGGTAATTAGATATAATAAATGTAAGAGGACTTCTTAGAAGGTTCTACTTCTAGAAGATTCCTCCTCTAGAATGTTCATAGGTGATGGTAGCACTATATAATGGGGCTCAAGCAATGTAATGGGACATGAAGAGAAATAGTGTATTTGGAGTGGTAGCTCAATAGGAGGAATCTCCCTCGAAGAGACAAGTGAACATGAGAGGATCCATTCCATAATAGGATCCATTGTATGGCATTTCCCTAACTCAAGGGTTTGATAGTAATAAAAGATATTTTTCATATTGTTCTTGTATATCTATTGTGGTGCTTTTGTATTCAGTCTTTGGTTCTTAACAATAACACTGTTGGAATTCTCACATCCCAATCATCTTTGTTAACACTACAAATCTTGGTTAGCGTTGTCTCCGAGATATTATTGAAGGCTTCAATTGTACCATTCACCTATGGGTGGTATGGGGTACTCTTCTGATGGTGAACTTTGAATTCCTGAGTCAAGGCTTCAATAGTTTTTTTGATGAAGTGCGTGCCTTGATCACTCATAAGGATCTTCGGGCATCCAAATCTGGTTATAATATCCTCAAATATGAACTGTGCATTTGTAGATCCAATACAGTCCTTGACTACTCTTTCTTCTTCCCATCTGGTCAAACACTTTGTAGTAGTGATGATGTATCGAGCTCCTGTGTGCTTTCCTGGTGGGTTAATAGGTCCCACAAAGTCAATGGAACATTTCTCAAATACTTGTAATGTTAATTGTGGTGCCAAAGGCATCTCATCCCTTCTAGAAGGCTTACCTACTCTTTGACACACAATGTAGTATCTGTAGTATTCCTTAGCATCCTTATGTAAAGTAGGCCACCAGAGGCCAGCTCTAAGAATCTTTTGCATTGTTGCTTTCCCTTCATAGTGTCCTCCTGCGATGACTTCATGTGCTTATGCAAGAATCAGTGGTATTTCTGCCTCCATAACACATTTCCTTTGGATCTCGTCTAGTCCCATATTATATAACTTTCCAGCTATAAGTTGAAATTCAATAGCACGGACCACCAATTGTTTCTTCTGAATGACTATGTACTCATGAGGTGTCATTCCTATGGATAGGAACTGAACTATCTCAGTGAAGTGATCATCAACATTTCTGATGGCCAACAACTGTGCATCTGGAAGTGTATCCTCCAGACTAGTAGGTTCCTCTCCATAATCTAACCTAGATAAGTGGTTAGGTCCTTTATTCATTATTCTTGGCTTAACCACAATTTCAAAGTCATACTCCTAGAATAATAGTAGCCATCTGCATATTCTTCCCCCCAACACTAACTTGTTGACTAAGTACTTAAATGCAAAATGATCAGTGAACATCTTGAAATGTCCTCCCAGCAAATAGTGTCTAGACTTCTGTAGCACATATACCATAGCCAAGCCTTCTCTTTCAATTGTAGTATGATTCCTTTCAGCTGTATAAAGCTTCATGATTGCAAAGGCTATGGGGTGTTCAATGTCTCTTGCACCTGCCTATGCCAAGACTGCTCCTAATGCAATGGATGAAGTATCGACATGAACATTGAACTCCTTACTCCAATCTGGAAAAGACAATATAGGCGTAGTAACCATTTCCTGCTTTAGTGTGTCGAAGCTCTGTTGGCATTATTCTGGCCATTGGAACTTACTATCTTTCTTTAATAGCTTCTCCATATGTGTTTTTATCTATGCATAACCCTTAATAAACTTCGTATAGTATCCATTGTTCCCCAATGCAATACGCAACTTTCTAACTGAGGTAGGGGGAGTAGATCGACAATGATAGAAATCTTGTAAGGATCTACCAACAATCATTGTTTACACACAATATGTCCTAGCAACACTCCAAAGGGTGAAAAGAAGATACACTTTTTCGGATTCAGGTCAATCTGACATTGCCTGCACTTATCTAACATTAATATCAAGCATTCAATATGATCCTTCATTAGGCTAAAAACAGTCCAGACATAAAAGTATGCTTCCAAGAACTTGTATAAAAAGTCCTTAAATTCTTTGACCACCACCCTAGAAAAGATGGTTGGTGCATTATTCAAGCCAAAAGGAATCGCAATGTACTGAAAAGAACCCCATTCTATTGCAAATGTGGTCTTATGTCGATCTTCCTTAGCAATTTTGATCTGGTGATAGCCTGAAAATCCATTTGTGAATGAGTAGACCTCCTATCCTCCTACATTATCTAGAACTTTGTCGATAAAAGGTGTAGGAGATGGGTCATGTAGACATGCATCATTCAGTTTCCTTAGGTCTACACAAATTTTGATTTCTCCTAACTTCTTATCTTGGACCACCATAGGGGTGATCCATTCAGATTCTTCAACTGGTTCTATGATTCCTGCTTCCAGCATTCTATCCAATTCAATCTTAACTTTTTTCTTATATTTGGGATTCAGTCTATAGGGTCTTTGCTTGATGGGTTTTGCATCTGGTCTCAAGGGGATATTCATTTATCCCATGGGACCTTTATTTCCCTTCATGTATGTGAAATTGGTTGGAAACAAATCCTAATATTCATGCAATAGCTCTGTGATATTGCTAATAGTAGAATCATCCCAATAGTCTCCCGCATTTGCTAACTTAGGTGTTTGCTCGGTTCCAATATTAACCTTCCTAATTTTAATGTGTTGTCCAAAAAAGGGTAATTCAATCCCTGGCCCTTCTATGTCTCTTTTTCCTTTAGTTTCTAAAATGTTTACATCCCTTGGGTCATCATCCTCATCAGCATTAATATTGTAGCACTCTTGTATCTGCTGAAGAGGCGCAGTCCATTCATCTTTTTCTTGGTCAAGAGGAGAGTTAGGTGCCTCCTCAAAGACCTTATTTCTTATGATTTGTAAATTCTGATCTATTGTAGGGTACTGACTTTCAAATAAGAAGGTAGCTATAAAGTTATGATTCATACCATACCAATCTGTAGTGATGAAGCGTACCTCTACTTGAAGATACCAGTTGATAGGTGTAGTGTCCAATGTGTTAATGAACTTATGTACCCACTATTCTTTATGAATGTTACTCCAATCTTCCTCACAACTTCTCACGTGGTACTTAGGACTACTCTGACATGTATAACGAACTTTTCATCCTTCAGCTTGGTATGAAAAGCACGTTTTCAGTAAGGTGCGACATTGTACCCATTCTTTGATGTTCTTCTTGTGTGTTCCCCACCATCTAGTTGGTGTAGCTTTCAAGGCTTCATCCAGTGCCAACATCCTCTGTTGTACTGGTACAATTTTTTCAATTTCAACTAGAAATGTCCCTAAATGATTCAAGCCATCAAATTTTGGAAGATTACTTACTTATGTGTCAATCCAACGAACTTCTCTGGTCAATCTGGCACATCTCTGCGTAGAGACTTCATACATTATGTTCTGCCAGTTTTCCAATGCTTCCTATGAATCTGATGAACATGAAATTTCACTGCGCCAACTGAGGTTTCCATCTCTTGTGGGATGACCCAGGGTTCAACTCTTACAGGGAACCAAAAAAACCTTGACTACTATCCCTTTCAGCAACACCTGCAAAGCAAATGCAGTCTCACCCGAAGTAGAAATAGGGGGTTGCAGGACACGGGTGTCTACAACCAGAGGAAATGCAAAGTGATTCCAAACACAACACAAATGATCTAGATATTCTTTACCATTCTTAATCTTACTTCGTGAAGTTATATCTCTAATCTAACAATCATGCAATAACAGTATAACAGATAACAAAAAACACAACAACAATCATAAAGACAATAAGATATACATGGTTCACCCTCTCCCTAGGGCTACGTCCACAGAACTGTTTTTCTTGATATATTAGATGAAAACATACAGTTCTATCTGTTCACTTAGCTTCATATCCTTCTCTCTTTATCTCTTTCTCTTCCCTCCCTACACACCCAGCTGCAGGGTTAATCTTCGCACCCAGCTAAAGATCCAGAATACGAACTTAATATGGCTCTTCAACAAGAACAATAATCAATCATGAACAATAACAATAATAATATGAGTTAACCCTCTCCCAGGTCCTCTAGACCTTTATTTATACATTACATTACTCTCAGACAACCTTAGACCGAATTCTAGGTGTCGCAAACCCTAGATCCAAAACCCTAGGTCCACTTAACCCATGTTTTCGAGGCTTCACCAGCCTGTCCTTCCTCCTTTTCCGTGAGGTGCTCCAAATTATTTGTTGGTGTATTTTTCCTCTTGTTGAGTTGTCCACGATCCTTCTTCTTTGATTATTTATCTTCCTTGATCTTCTCTTCCAATGGCTAGATTTTCCTTTACTTCACTCCTTTTCTTCTTTTTTAACCACTTCGACCCTTCCCCGATTTATGTGCCTTTCGCACAGTTTGTACTTTGCCTTTATTCCATAATCTTCACTTCCTTATATAACCAAGGGAAAACAATTCACATAAGCTTCTTCCTTGAATGCTCTATTGGGAAGAACAATCTTTTACAATCAACTAATGTAAACTTCAATACATTGATACTACAAGAGATATAATAGCTCAGATAGAGGTATATCTTATTTACAGGAACAAGTTGTTATCATAGTCTTCTCCTCCTTTTGGAAGAACCTCTAGTTTAGAATCTCGCAATGCTTCCATTCATAAACCTTTTTCACAATTTCTTATTGTTCTTCATCATAACTTCCATTTCTTCTGCTTGATTACTTCTAGTGGTTTCAAACCAAGCTAGTAGTCTTGTGATTCTTGGTATAATAATTGGTTGTTCTAGCTTTTCTTTCTTTCTTGGAATCTTCATGTTCTTCCTCATGTTTCAATTTAGCTCTTGGGTCCATGGAGTATTCTATATATTCCATTCCCTAAAGATTCCAACTTCTTCCTTTCATCATAGGATCATGGATGTAGATGGACAACCAATGATACTGTAAAACTTCTTTTCGAACAAGACTTCTTCTAAATTCAAATTGAACACGTGTTGCTTTTGATGGTTGCTAATGGGAACATGGATGGATACTTCATAATCCTCAATGGATCATATTATTTAGGATTATCTCCCTCCTAATCCTTGCTTCATGCATGAATGCATGCTCTTATTTTGGAATTATATAATCAGCTCCCTCCATCTAAGAGAGTCCATGCTTTCATCTGCATCCGTATTACCTTATACAAAGTGTCACAAGTCTCTTTCTAGTTTCCTCTTGATTGCTGACTTCTTTCTGTTTTGACTTCCTTTAGGTTTATTCAAGTTTGATTATGGTTTCATCTTATCTTGCAGTTGTTACTTATGCAATATCTTCCATAGTAATTGTTACCAAGGATTGTTAATGTACTTCATATTTTCATGTGTATTGCTTGACTTGTAGTCATCGTGATAGAAATCCTTATCTTGTTATTCTTCCATAGGTATTGTTTCACTTGAACATCTTATATTCTAAGAAATAGATATGCAAGATATGTACAGAAACTATGCAAACATGGTATGTACAAGAACTATGAAGAATATTGTTACCTTGTCTTAGAAGAAGAAGTATGTTTTATCTTGCTTGGCCTTCTTTGAGGGTTCCCTTTCTTCGGCAACTGATGCTTCGTTAGTTTCCTTCCTTTTATTTAACTCAGGATAGTGGTTCCTATAGTGACCATATTTTCGACAGTTGAAGCATTGTATTTTTGACATATCCTTTTCTTGATTTGGTTTCTTCCTAGAGACAAACTTCTTATTCCTGAAATTCTTGAACTTTGCTGTGAAATTTTGATCATCGTATTTCTTTTGGGATTTCTCTTGTGCAATAATCCTTGATTCTTCTTGTGCACATCAAGTCCAAATTTATTTAAATGTGGGATACTCCTTCCTTGTATTCATGCTTGCGGCAAATGCATCCCATGTCTTGGGAAGACCATTGAGTACTATATTACCAGTTCATTCTCTGAAATGATTTCTTCAATAGCTTGTAGTTGATCTCTTAACTGGAGATTCTCGCAAGGTATGATTTTATGTTGTCGTCATCATTCATTTTCATGTCATGAAGCTCATTCTTTAGACTCATTACTTGTCCAATGTTTTAGACTGAGAAGAGGTTAGTTAGGGCATCGTACATATTATTAGATGAGTCAAGATGAGAGATGTAGGGTATCAAGTGGTATTTTATAGAGTCCACTATGATACTCATGGAATTGATGTCATTGTCTTTGAAATTTTCCATAACTGAAACGTTCTGAGGTTCCTTCTCTTTTCTTTCTTCAAACTGTGGTTCCATGATCTTTTCTTTCACGATATCCAACACTTTATTCTTGGCAAGGATGAGTTCAATCATTTTCTTCCATGCTATGAAGTTAGAAGCCCCTTCTAACTTCTTTTCTGACTTCATAGAGTAAGTCATTATTGCTTTGACTTTGTCAACCTTTGACTTTGAATTGGTCAACCTTTGACTTTTGACCAAAAACTCAAACCTGATGTATTAGCTTGCTGAGAGTACCAGGAGGTGCATTGGGTTAGGGCATACTAGGTTATCCATAAATTAGGTCAATCTCTTCACTTAAGGTGCCTCAACAAGAGGGTTAGGGTTTCGTTGCTGCAGCAAAAACTGACTGCAACTGTAACTGAGAAAATCATCCCAATATATCTTCCATTGGTTAGACTATCTGAAGATAGTGTGGGCCCATAACCTGCTAGAAATAATATATGTGCGTGTTTAACCATAGACAATATAGCAATATTGTCACCTGACCATAGGCCGAATCCACGCCCGAGCACCTTAACCTTGACAAAGAATGATTATGGAAGAAAACCCTAGGTCTAATAGCCAATCAATTTAGTGTACCTCTCTCCAAAGCTAGCACACAAGCAGAAATTCCAAAACCATAACCAATAGAAAGTCCAAGCCTAAACCGAGAATACAAGTTGTAGTAGTTGCAGTTGCAGCTACTCTCCAAACTTGCGCACTTAATCAGTTTCTGCAGTGATCACTCTTACATTTCTACAATTGCGTGATGTGTGTACCAAATGATCTCCAATGCCCTATATTTATACTTCTTTTACTTAGTTGTATGGGCCGAATTCTCATTATGGAGGCTAAAAACTCAATATTAAATATTTCCTTTAGCCGACTTGTCTTCTAGGGCTATGTCCAATGCTTTAGGATTTATTCTTTCTTACCAGAATATTCTATTCTTGTCAAGGTTACACATGGAGGTTAATACCTCCCGCAGCTACCATAATATCAACACAATGTAGGTTGAGGTTTTCTATTGCTTCTAAGATGACAGATGAAGTGGATTTAGATGTGGTTCCTTTGGATGTCCGTGGTATTGTATTAGGGAGTCCCTATCTTTATGATAGGAAGTCTATCTTATTTCGAAAGGAAAAAAAAATACCATATTACAAAAGATGGAGTGGAATACATCCTTAAGGCTCACAGAATAAAGGACAAATCAACACTTGTTATTTCATGCCAAGTAAAAAGAGTTATAAACACTAACAATAATATTGTACTCACGATTGTAAAAGGAGAATGCCATGATAAGTTTGATGTTGTTAATTCTCTTGATCCTTTACATAAGAATGAATTTATTGAGGTGAGATAGGTCTTTCAGTGGGAAGGAAGCCAACAGAATATCTTCGACACTTTAAAGATTGACATTGTGCCAATGCTAGATTTACTTGACCTTCAGCAGCCATGCAAGATGGAGACCAGTGCCAGTACCAATGTCATGAGGATAGACATGATTTTTAGATTTCCTAGTGTTACATCTATTATTTTGAAGAATGTTTCCATAGCTCATATCAATAATGATGTATGATATGTTATTGATAAATACTTCAAAGATGTAAGTGGGATCTTCCAGGGTTTGCAAGGGAAGAAGTTTTGTTTGCAGGATAGCTTACTCTGCCATTTGAGTAGGCCTTGTATTCCTTCCTTTAAGGAAGTGCATGTAATTGCAGAAGCTTCTGCTTCTTTTGTATTTAGGCATTTGGGGATTGTAGTACATCTGCCTCGAATGAAAAATTGTGTAACCACGATTGTAAAGGAATGTGTGTTGTACTTTTGTAAGCCCACTAATGAAACGATAGGGATGTACACACCATTCCATGTTTCCTCTTATCCTTGGGAAAGTTTTTTAGTGGATTTTGTAAGGGGATTACCCATGTCTAGTATGAATCATGCTACTTGTATGTAATAATGGACAGGTCATGTAACAAGCATGTTGCTATGTTGTTCTCCCAGTATGTATGGGTCCATTTCAAGTTGGCTACATTCCTTGTCTCTGATTGAGAGTCTTGATTGTTGGGAGAATCTTGGAAAAAATGGTGGCAACTCATGGACACCAAGATGAGGAGAAGCACTACTTTTCGTCCACGGGACAACAGATAGACAAAGGTGGTAAAAAATATAGTGGTTTAATTGATTCAAGGATACTGCAACAATTAGTTTCCCTATGTCCATCCTACTTACAATCAAGCCATGTACTCTTCCACTCGGGGTTCACCAGTCGAGACTTGTTTTGGGTATTTACCTAAGATCCCCTTGGACTTGTTGTATGGGAAAGATGTTAGGGAGAGAGATGTAACCCGCAATTTCATTCAGAGGATTCGATAGGTCAATCAAGTAGTCAAGGAGTAGATGAAGGAAGATGTCATCTTAGATACTTAGGACAGGAATGAAATTGATTATATTTGAGTGCGCCTAAAGAGTATACCGCCAGGCAAGGCATGGTGGATCGAGAAGGGAAGAGTGGGGGAGAAATTCCCTCACTTATTTGTTGATTGATAAAGGATTTTGGGGTCCAAAATATCTCAATGGGAAGGTGTGTTCCAAAAGGATCCAGGGAGGCCTAGGAATGACTTAGAGTTCTTAGAAGTACCTCAGGAAGCTCAGAATGGCCTCAACAAATAGAAAAGGGAAAAAAATTTAAAGTCCTCAAAACTCAACAAAATTGACATCATTGCGAAGAGCGCATCACAATATTTCCAACGACATAAACGGTTTGTCAAACGGAGTTGCGGATCGAAAGATATTCGCAAACAAAGTTTTGGTCAACCTAGCCCAATCAATAGGGGTGAGTCAGCATCCATACTACTGATGTCAACAACAATACTGATGACATCAGCATCCATACAGGGTACATGGCATATTCATAGAGCGACATGTGTCCTGATGATGTCATCATGATGATGTGGCAGCACTAGAGGTTTCCACGTTTCACTCAATTTTGGCATTTTCAGTTTGACATATGGACCAATGAGAAATGTCATGTGGAAGTTCGTGCAACCACGTGGAATTCCGCACAGTATGTGGCAAGATGACATGGAAGGATGAATGTGCAAGTGGTTGACATGGTCCAATGGATGGTCCTCACGTGGCCTAGTCATGGGCTACCATGTGGCAGCGGGAAAATGCCCAATGAGGGCTATTAACCAAAATTCAATTTAAAAAGGGGGGGGTTGGCCAACGACCAACCATAGTCTACCAAATTTGGAGTGGTTTCACGAAAACTAGTGGCATATCTCACCGTATACAGTCCAACAACCAACTATCCACCAAGGTTAGAGATGATCCCCAACAATCCGCCAAAGCTAAGTGCCAAATCTGGTGGAAAGGTCTGCTTGTTACAACAGAGGGGTAAAATGGGAGGCCCGTGGGTTTGACCTTGAGGCCTCCCCCAACGAATACCTTAATTTAACTCCAATTGCTAATAGACTAAGAATTATGACCAAACAAATCAAAAAGGCTTGGCATTAAATTTGCATAAAAACACGAGAATAGAAAGCCAAAATGTATGATTTTGATTAATGGTTATCTTTATTTTCCTTTAAGAAACAAAACACTCGGACTATGATTTTTGCAAAATATTGCTATCATTGGTGAACAAAGAACGGGTTGTATTCATTGGATCCGCTGACAGTGTGACAATATTATTTTCACAATGATGCACATCTGCACTTATTTTTCCTTTACATGAAATGAAAATTATTTTATTGTACAATTCCATGGAAAAGTGAATGATTTATAGATCTATAAAAGAGAGAATAATCGAGAAACAAATGTTCATTTGTTACCAAAGTGAATATTTTTGTCATTGTTGTTGTGACTATCCATACGTTGTTATCAATGATATTTCATCACTCTACCAACTGATTCATATTCAGAATATCCATTTGAAAAACCACCTTCCAACCTTTCATGAAGCTATCAAACTTCCCATGGAACTCAAGACTAACAGGCCCTTAAGAAAAAAGAAGTTATGATACCAATTGATAAAATAAGCACAAGAACAACAATATGACGGAAAAGGATCACTAGACAACTCTTTTGTATTCACACTAATGGTACATATTTATAATACAATGGGTGATGCCACCTCATAGAGAGATTTTCTCTAGATCCTAAAATCGTGCATGATGACTAGGATATGAAATATTAACTAATTCATTAGTCATCACTTGAGGATATATTACTAATATCCTAAATGAATAATACAAATATAGGTGACAATTAGACTTAGTGATTGGTAAGGTAACCCATAGGCTAACAATATGAAGAGAGCAGCAAGGCAAAATGGATTACAGATTTATGCAGTAGTTGTTGGGGAAGTTCAAGAGGATGGAGTGGCAATGTTTGTTCCACCTGAGCTCACTGACTTGTTGCGTAACTTTGTGGATAGAATATCAGATGAGTTGTTAAAATTTCTCCCACCGGGATGTACTATTGACCATCGTATAGAGATATAACCTAGGCTACAACCACCAACAACAACTCCTTACCGATTGTTCGAACCTAAGTTGGAAGAGTTGAAATGGCAGTTGAAAAAATTAATTGAATTAGGTTTCATTCATCTGTCTAGGTGACCGTATGGCACCTTGATTCTCTTCTAGAAGAAGAAGGACACTTCAGAGATAAGGATGTGTTTGGATTACCGAGCATTGAACAAACAGACAATGAAGAACCAATACATGTTTCCTTTAGTTGCACATTTCTTTGACAAGTTGGTTGAGGCCAAATTATTTTCAAAGCTTGACTTGTGACATGGGT
>JZKD02S2296981.1:19981-33994 GCA_000966675.3 Picea glauca | reverse complement strand
ATAAATTATCATTTTGATGAGAAAAATATGAAGTTCTCTATCAGCTTATTTTTCAAAAGATAAATTCGATTTTTTTGTTTAGATTTCATATAATCTAACGTAATTAACCAAAACCTAAAACCAAAATTTCATATTCAAACTTCCAAAACTAAGAAAATTTCCGACTAAAGAATGATTTTGTTAACTTATTAAGTTATTTCCCCTTCCTTTCAGCTTAAGCTTCTCCTCAGTGCCCACCATGTTTTGAATAATTAAAATAAACCTACGACTGATACCTTATCTACGTCCATGGAGGCTCATTATCACTTCCACAACAAGGCAAGAGAAGCGAAGGAGTCTCCCATACAACGTACCTTTGGGAAATTTCGTGTTGCAAAAATAATTTGGATCAGTGTCGCCTCCAAGGAGCATGCCCTCTAAGTTAGCATAATAATTAATAAATAAAGGCGCCCTCATGGTGTGGCGACGGTTCCTCATTCATTCCCTTCATGCACATACGCTGAATTTAAGTAACCATTTTGCTGGTCTGGCCTGGTCTGGTCTTCCTACAATTCTGCAGGTCTCAGCTAGTATTGGCTTAGTAATCTTTGTGCAACTTTGTATTGTAATCGTAATGTCTATATTAGCCAAACAACTGGTGCAGCCAAATTCGTGTTAGGTACAAACAAAATTCTACTGAAAAACACAGAGGCGACTTATGATCAAATCTGACTTTCATTAGAGACAAGCTACAGCTTGGTTAACACATCATCCCTCTTCGATCGAATCACAAAAATACGGAAATTATAATTGAAAAAGCAGGAAGAGCTCTTATCGAGCATTTTTAACCCATTCTCTGTACTTCTCAGACATCTATGACAATTGCACTTCTCAGACATCTATGACAATTGCAGTCTATTATTTTGAAGATGACTTGTACATTAACTTTTCAGACATCAAAATGATAAACGTCCTATTGTATCTACAGTGTTTCTTCCATGGGAATTTATACATATATGAATAAGTACAATATTTCCTTGGGAATTAAATATCGAAGAACATGTTTCTTCATGGTATTACGTTACATGGGATTGAGTACAATGGATTTATTGTGGAGATATAAGAGTGGGAACGTTGTTACTTAAATCCAAGACCTAGTGAAAGTCCTGTTAAAAACCCACCTGGTGCTTAGTGAAAATCCCATAACATGTCAATAGAAATCGTCAAATAACGACTTTGCTAAGCCCAAATTTTTAAAAGGAAAAAAATACATTGGATTTATATTAATCTATAGATGTTACTGTACACTGCTGTTACTCAATCTATTCAGTTTTGTACATGCTTTTACTGAATCTACTCAGCTATAGAACTGTAATTCTCTGAGTACCACATGCACTCCTATTGTACCGTAACGCCTTCGGCTGGAAAACGCCTTGGTATAGCTTTCTAGTGCTCTGGTTATTCACAAAACTCCGAATTCGCTCCAATGAAACTTGCAGGGTGAGTTGGTTCATATTGGCAAAGCAGACTCGGAACCAGCCTGGCTCCTTGCAATGGAATGAAGAACCCGGAGATATATTCAGCCCCACCTCGTCCAATATACTTTGCCAAAGCTTTAACTCTCCTTTCACGTCAGGTGATGGCAGAAGATGCCTCATATCAACCCAACAAAAAAGACCAGCATTGCTCTTTAAGCATGTAATACCGGCTCTCTGGAGCCCTGAGACGATGAAGCTATGCCTTTCTCGTAGTCTCTTACGATTCTCTGATACGAAATTGCTCATGAACTTGGAATCTGAAAGTAGAGCAGACAACATATGCTGTGTCTGGGAGGAAACCATGCAAAAACTCGACATTCTTCTAGCTGTCGTCACTACAGTGTTATTATATGAGTATATTGCACCAATTCTAAAGCCTGGAAGGCCGAGGTCCTTAGACAAACTATAGACTATATGAACATTATCACATATGTGATTCTCGTTGGCCAAAATTTCTGAGACGCTATGAAAGTTTGGAGGAGAGAATACTGATCCTGAATAGATTTCATCGCACACTAGATGTATTTTCTTTTCTCGTACAAAAGCTAGCAGGTTCTTCAATGCCTGGGCACTTAACGTGGTGCCCAGAGGGTTCGATGGATTGGTTACGATAAGTCCCCTCACATTTAGATTTTGGTTCTGGGCTTCTTTGTAAGCTGTTTCCAGTGCAGATTTGGTGATCTGAAACTTATTTGAGCTCTCGCAATGGACTGGCACAATCTCCACGCCTGTCCGCCATCTGAGATCTCTAGCAAACCTGCAGCAAAGCAAAGTGCGATCAGTTTTTTCATCTCTTTATCAAAATTTCCAAAAACATAGTTTAGACTTCACGCATAATCGACAAATCACATTAGTTTAAGTGGACACTAACAACATATTTTATGCTTTGTAACACTCTCAAGCTAGGAAAAGCCCCCCCACCCTCAAAAAAAAAACACTAACAAACAATGTCTTGATGAACACCATGAAACTGATATCAAAATACTTCATGCCTTAACTAGGAATCATGCCGGAGCTCCATTCCTTAATAAATGTGCACGAACAAAAACGTTACAATGTGAAGATACCCAGGATAGTAGGCATAGTTTACCCTGGGTAGTATGGAGTTGGCACCAGAAAGGCATCTCCAGGATCTGCAAGGCAAAACATTAAGAGCTCGTTGGCCGCTGTTGCTCCTGCAGTGAGAACTATGCGATGAGGATCGAACTTCACTTTGTTTCCTCTCAATGACTCCATGAAATTTGCAATAGCCTACAATTACAACGATCAAATATTAAAACAAAAAGCAAAAACCCGTGCCCACAAATCCTTTTGAATCCAAAAACGAAATTATCCTCGGCTTGCAATTTTTTAATGTTACCATCTTGAAAGCGAGCAAGCCATGATAATCCTGATACAACGCCAACTCTCTGAACACCGAAGTGCCAGCATCCTGGTTGAAACTCATGGATGCCTCTGGATGCTCCTTTAGCCAGCTTTCCAACATATCAATTGACAGCTGCAGCCAAGGACAATACAAACGTTAACGCCATGATTTCAACTTCATGTGGAGAAACAAAGAGCTGCACAATATTATGTTGCTAATACATAATATAAATCTGCAAATTTAAGCACAGATGCTTTAGGACTTTACCTGATTCTCTGCAAGACCCATCTGGATAACTCCAGATGGATTCTTCAGTGGGTCATATGGATTCCTATCATACTCAAGCCACCCTGCAAAGTAGGGTGAATCTTCTCCATGCCCGCTGTTTGTTGCCTTGGTTGACAGACGCGTCTGCTGCTGCGTTCCCACATAATTGAAATTGAAATTGCTTCCTCTGACACAATTTCCTGCTCTTTCTTCATGACCTGATATCTTCATTGGATTTAATATCAAACAATCTCCGTTACTCTCGCTTTTGCTGCTGCGCCTGAAATTCTTCAGAGACCACTCTTTGGAATGACATATTGCTCTCCCTTTTATTCCAAAGCAATTGAACATTTCTACTCAATTTTTTTAATACAATTAAGTCAAACCCGTGTGCAGGAGGAACGTAGGATGTTGAGAAATCTTGCACCGAACGAATGCTCAAATATCAAGATATAAATTATACCAAGTGTCGGTGGATAACTAGGACCTTTTGAACCCATATTTATAATTTACTCATGTAAATTTTGGAGCAGAATAGAATAGCCTAGGACAAACAACCTGCCCCTAGTTTCTACATTCCCTATGGCGCCCACTATAAAATATCATATATTCACGAAAATCAAGTGAAGTAAATCATTGTTTTCTGACCGTCTCTCCTCTAAAAAGGAGAACGGTGGGGTGCGTCAACCCTATATGCTTCGCATTCCCTATATTTTAAGTCAAACCGTCCTCCGATAATCAAATACACGATCAATAGGCCGTTTAATCTGTTGTTAACGGTTAATCAGGCCGTTTAATCGGTTGTTACTGGTTAATCAGGCCGTTAATCCTCTAAAACCTGGATTTACAAAAAATGAATTCAAAAGAACATTTACACAACTCTTGTATCACAGTTTATAGCTTTAAAAAAAGTACAATTCTAAATTGTTGCTGTTACAACTGCTAAAATTTATAACAAAATTGTAATTAAAAAACCCTATAAAAGACTTGGTTTGATGAGGTAGTTCTTTCAGATTCATCTTATTGGTTTTTTATTTTCAACTTTTTCGGAACAATCCAATGTGATCCATCATTGGAAAAAGTTTTTGAGATAAAAATTGAGTGATCATTATCCCACTGTGTGGGATAGCTGGGTAGGCAGTTTACTCTGTTGTTTAGTACTGGATAGAATTCACAAATAGATATTACTTAGCTGAGTGGGCAGTTTACTCTGTTGTTTAGTACTGGATAGAATTCATTAATAGATATTACTTAATTTTTCATCCTTCCGGTGTCATGTGATAAAATGTTGCACAAGTACAGTTGATGAAGGAAAATGAGGAAGATCCATTGGATGGGTAATCGCCTCCGCAGGCACAGGCGCTTAGGATTTGCATTTTTGCCTCATCTTCAAAAATCACAATTTGAACCTCGGCGATACACGTTACATTACCTCGGTGGCAGAATGATACACGCTACAGTACACTCTACTGAAACCCTTTGGCACTATTATATTTTAGCATATAGATAAAATGTCGGCTACTTATTATTTTTAAAATTTCAAACACGAGGGAATATCGCTTTGGGGGTACCGCAGCTTTTTCAGAGGGATATTTTGAGTTATGTATGGTCCGGACATTAATTGCCTAAATACAGTAGCTTCGAGATTTGAGCAGACTTAACGTCATTCTACGTGTCATATAAAAGTTGGTTTCTCGCTTTCTCTACAATGGAGTCGTAGTCAAAGTGCAATCAGTAGAGCAATTAAGTTCGTATCCGACAATAAATTTTGCTGGTTGTTCAGTCCGGTGAGAAGTTCTCACGAAATTGCTTAAATAATAATGTAGATTGCCGACTGCCTCAAAGTCAAAAGTTGCATAAGAGATGATAACCTGAAAAATGACGCCATAATTTTAGGATCAATCAACCCTTGGACTGCGCAATGGAGTCCGACAATGGATGCTTAGCTTGAACAGTTAAACGGCCTTTTCCATGGAAACGCGCATCCACCGTCGCGATGCGCGTATCGAAGTGTGTTCAAACCGTTTAGGGTATTTTTTCAACTTAAAAATCTCTGACACGAATAGTAAAAGCCAGACACGAAGGAACTCCATTGAAACCCTAATTAATTTTGCTCAAACCATCTTATAATAAGTTTTAAAGCGGTTTATTAGAAAGTGAAACGATCATGGCCTCCAATGATAAAATTATAATAGATTTTTATAATGAAATTCTCAGCGATCTAAACATTATTGTTCACCTAAATGTCCAAGATGACTAATGGACTACGAAGACAAGAGGGAGAAGGCTCAAGTACATACATTTTTTAAAGAAGGAAAAATAAAAAATCATTGTAAAGTATAAGTCTAATGAGATGGGGAACAATGAAGATGTTTAAGAGGGTTGTAAGTAAGAAGTAATCAACTTGGTTTATGTTGGTGTTATGGGGTACTAGCTTACAGTAAGTTGTTGGTAAAGGTCAAGGAAGAGGGTTAAGTGTCTTTGGTTTGCATAAGCCACAAGTGCCTTGATAGAACCAAGTGAATTTCTAAAAAGGCAAAATAATCATCTTCTAATCTTGTAGTTGATTTATGAATTATTGTGGATATTCTACTAGAAGTGTTCATCACAACAACAGATCTTACAATATTCTACAATCTCTTATTATCCAATGTTTTACTTTAAATTTTATATTTAATATTACTAACTTAGTATACAAAATACCAAAATAAATTGAAATTGAAATGAAACAAGCTAAGCAAATAACTCACCATTCATAAAATGAATATAAGATGTAGTCTACCAAAACCCAATATGGGAAAAACCCAACTATAAGGTGAGGCCTATGCCTTCATCTTTTCTTCTCAATTATGAAATGCAAATACAAAGAAAGTGCACTCACAATAGAGTTGTCATGGACACTATGGCCTATATGGCTACTATAGGATCTTCTACTTCCTTTGTTCTACTTCAATATCCCACTCTCGAATACTCTACTCAACTATGGAACAACAAACAATACAATAAGTGTGGAATCCCTTCATTTTCTAGCAGTGCAACATTTAACATGGCTAGGGTTAGGGCTTTTGCATGCCTCAATGCCTGATTAGGGTTAGGGTTTTGGACCCTCTAGAATCATATTGAAAGTCCACATGTCACTATCTCTACATGTGTGAGTAATGGAAGTTGACATGGCATCCACTCGGTATCACAATAGTTAAGAAGATAAGTCAACTTGCAAGAGACGTAACTTCCACATACAAACTCTCATTGAGATTATCTTTGTGTCGTTGGAAATCTCTTGATGTTTAAAAAAATGTTGTGAGGCTACAACTTTGTTCACAAAGATTTGACCCAAAAAACTATTGTTTAAGGCCTTAAACAGGCTCTGGGAGTTTCTAGACCCTAAATCACCAAAGTGGGACCTACCTCTAAAATGGACCATGTAAGCCAATATCTCTCACTGTTACACCTAGGAAGTATCAAAATAGATGCCAAATTATAAAATCATCCATTTTTGGATCACACCTCCTAATTTAGGGAGGCTTTTGGTCCCCAAAAGATTTTACTAAAGGAGGTGAGGGAAGTTTTCCTCTATCTTCTCCCTAGAGTACCATTTGGCCTCAATACCTAGAAGTGCTCGTAGAACGTCCGTAAATGTCCTAATTCACCAAATTAATTAGATTGATGTTAGTCATATGGATGGGAAAAAGAACAGATTATCCATGTAAAGTTGACCATTTGACCCCCCCCTCTGTCGGCACTTCCTTAGGTAGGTTCAAAAGTTCGAGGAGATCAAAATGGTTGTCTCTATAGGGTAAATGAGGTCAAAAGTCCAAAGCCCCTTAAATAGGAGAGGCAGCTAGGTGCTTGCTTAGGTAGGTTCAAAAGTCCGAGGAGATCAAAATGGTTGTCTCTAGAGGGGACTAATGGTCAAGGTATTCAAACCTACATCGCCCCACTATTATATAAGGAAGGGGTTGTTGTTTTACCTCAAGTGAATTCAAGATTGAATGACGAAATAAGTCTAAGTCTTGCTTGAGGGGGGGCTAAGGAACTATCGTTCCATTGAAGCTCGCACTAATAAGTTTGAAACTACTGATGAGACTAATCCAATATAGTAGTGTAGTGGCCCACCTATTGAAGTTGGGCTTGAGCCTTCTTTACCCTACCTACGCTCTCAAAAGAAAGAATTCACCCCCAATAATCAAATAAGGAAGGTGGGTAGCTTCCCCTTGCTATCTTGTCGGGCTCGCGGGTGTCCTCAATGCACACTGAATATTTTCATTCGAGTGGGTCATTGTGAAAATCCCTATAGTAAATGAAATCTATTCAGTTATTTGTATGCGGGTGTTGGTGGGAGGTATAGTTGGCTAGTGAAAGTAGGAAGCTAGGGGATATTGATAGTAAAGAGAGCTAGGAAGGTTTAGATAGATAGGAAGCTATAGAGATATAGATAGGAAAGCTAGGTGGAAATTGCCTTCCTTTTCCAAGACAAATAAAGGGGATATCTCAAGTATACAAGGGAGTTGTCAAGTATCCCATAATAGAATAGATTAAAACAAGAGATAAGAGCAGGGGAGCAGGATAACCATCCAAGCCCAAGAAAGAAGATCCATCAAGTAGAGTATATCTATTAAGTTAATGAGAACATCTTAGTGGATCGGGTGGGTGAGGTTCGACATAGAGAGAGACATTCAGATCTGATCAGGTATTGTATTTGGCCTCAATACCTAGAAATTGTCCTTTCATGATTCGTATTGGATCATCATATAATTTATCTATCTTGGTACTTTCTAGGTGGAATAAATTGGAGGAATCGACTTGCATGGTCATCTTAGTGGAAGGTCCTAGTTTGGAAAATTGGGGTTAGGAACCTTCTTGAGCCATTTTGAGGAATTAAATGGATTTTTTGGGGGTTATGGTGTCCAAAACTTGTGCCTACACCCTCAATGGTGTTCTACAATCTGAGACCTTTCAAACGGTGAAAAAATTTCTTCAATCGAAGCTTGTATGAAAAATTATGCCTCTCACAAGTTGACGTACCTTGTTGACCACCATGGTACGAGTGGATGCCACGTCAACCCCCATTACACACACATATGGGGCTAGCCACATGTGGAATTTCAAGAAGATTCTAGAAGGCCCAAACATGATCACTAATTGAGGGTTGAGGAATTCAAAACCTTAACCCTATACGGCTATCGAGCTATGTTAAATATTAGACCACTAAGAGGAGAAGGGGTTCCATTCTTTTGTATTGTACTTGTTCCATAGTTGAGAATATCATATAGGAGTGGTATTTTGAGAGCATAAAAAAGGAGTTAGGAGATTCTGTAGCAACCATTTAGGCCATAGTGTCAAGGAAACTCCATAGTGAGTGCCCATTTCTTTGTACTTGTTATTCATAATTGAAGAAAAGATAGTAGAGCATAGGCTTTACCTTCGAGCTTGGTTTTCTTCCATATTGGGTTTCCCATGATACATCTTGTGTTCATTTGTGTGGATGGTGTGTATATTCCTTTTTTCTTTCATTTTCAAATTCAATTTTTTCATAAATCTGAGCAATAAGCTAGTAATAACTAGTCTGGGATATAAGTAAATAAGTTGCATAATATAAGATTTAATAATAGTATAAGATATGTTGTGAGAAATTTTTCCATTGGAATATCCATGACAATTTATATATCATTTCAACCCAACTTACCAGAGTTCAATTTTCTTCCATCTAGTTGTCCTATACATTTTTTGCAAAACTATATATTTTGCTAACTTTGCATGAGATTTTGGTGCTAATTCCTCTATGGTAAGTAAGACTTGCTCATTAGTTTCCTGGTCCAACATGGAAGGCTCATAGATTTTCAAATTTTCCACATTCACTACTGAGTAAATACACATATATGGGGGTAGATTGAGTGTGTAGGAATTATCACCCACCTTCTCCAACACTTCAAAAGGACCATACCATAGAGCCATGATGTTATTTCCAGGACCTTATAACATTTCTTTTTTTAGATGCAACCAAACCCAATATACCACCTTAAATTTTTTCTCAATTTTATGTTGATCACATTGGGCCTTGTACTTTTCTTGTGACTTATTTAATGTGTCTTGTACCTGCAAATGGATCTGCATGATATTATCAATGAATTTCTTAGCCTTTCAATGCTTCTTTTGTGGTTTCTTCCCTCACTCCTCCTTGCTATCTATATATGACATCTAAGAGAAAAAGTGGAAAATTCCCAAAGCAAGTTTCAAAAGGTGACTTATTGGTAGAAATGCATATTTCTGTATTATAAGAGTGATAAATATAAATCAAATTTTCATCCCAAATCCTTGGATTCTTTTGAATGTAACCGCTCAAAATTATATAACCAATGCCATATTCACTACTTTTGTTTTCCCATCTATCTATGGATGGAAATCTATCAACCTCTTCAAGTTGATGTCCAAATTCTCCCAAAGTATATCCCAAAAGGCACTAAGAAATCTAATATCTCTATCTAAGACAATGCTCCTTGGTATCCAAAAGTGCACCCAAATTTTTTTGAAGAACATGATTGTTGTGCCTTGTCCCTTGACGGTATCTTTACAAGGCATATGAATGCACATCTTACAATTAGATAATCATGTCCCTTCCTAGTTCTACACAAACCACCTATGAAATCTAATCCATAATGGATCATTATATACTTTGTCATATATTTTGGTACTTTATGGGTGGGAAAATTGGAGCTATCGATTTATATGTCTCATTTAAGGGGTGGGACTCACTTTGGAGATTTGGGGTCCAGAACCTTTTGGAGTTTGTTTGAGGCCTTAAATAGTCATTTTAGGGGAAAAACTTTGCGATCATATCTTGTATCCTCTTGATGTTATCCTACACTTCAAGATCTTTCCAATGGTGCAAACATCACCTCAATGAGAGTTTGTACATGAAATTTAGCAAAAGTTGTTCCTCTCGCATAACTTTCGACCACCATAGTATCTAGTGGATGCCATAATAGCTTCCATTACTCACACATGTGGAGCTAGTCACCTGTGGACTTTCAAGAATATTCTAAAGGATCCAAAACCCTAACATTAATTGGGTTGAGGCATACAAAAACCTTAATATTGAAGTAGAATAGAAGAAGTATAAGAGATTGTATCATCCATATTGGCCACAATATCCATGACATCTCCATAGTGAATTCCCTTTTGTTTGTATTTGCATTTCATAACTAAGAAGAAAAGAGAAGAGCATATGCCTCACTTTATATATGGGTTTTTCCCATATTGGGTTTTCCTAGGGTAAATATTGTGTGGATGGTGTGTTATTTTTTATCTCTTTCATTTAGTTTTGACATATTTCAGTATGTTTTTTGTTAAATTAGTAATATTAAAAATCTACAATCTAAGACAAAACATTGCATAGTAAAAGGTTATGAAATATGATCCGGATTGGATCATTATATTATTTTTCATCTATATCACTACTTTTTGAGTGGAAAAATTGGAGGAATCAGCTTGCAAGGCTATTTCAGTGGCTAGTTCAAATTTGGAAATTTTGGTCCAAAAAATAGTCAGAAATATTCTAGATCCATTTTGAGGCATCAAACGACATGTTTTTTGTCCACAACTTGCTATGCATGAATTTTCTAAATTCTACACATTGATACCTTTCCAACAATGTAGACTGTTCGTTAATTGGAGTTCGTATGAAAAAGTTATGTCTCTCGCAAGTTGACCTACCATATTGATCACCATGGTGTGAGTGGATGCCATGTTAACCTCCATTACTTAGACGTGTGGGGATAACCACATACTAGATTTTCTAAGAAAATTCTAGAAGTTCCAAAACCTTATCAAAATTGAAGGTTGAGGAAGTCAAAAACCTATCCCTAGATGGCTATTGGGCTATGTTATATACCGAGCCACTAAGAAGAGAAGGGGTTCCATTGTTTTGCATTGTATCTTGTTCCATGGCTAAGAAAAACATTTGAGGGTGGCATTCTGTGAGCATAATAGAGGAGGAGATATTATATAGCATCCATACAGGCCACAGGTCAAAGGAACCTCCACAGAGAGTGCCTATTTCTTTGTACCTGCATTATTTCTTTACTAGAGAAAAGAGAGCAGAGCGGCCTTACCTTCTAGCCAGGTTTTCTCTTGTATTGGGTTTCCCATATCATATCTTGTGTTTATTTGTGGATGGTGTGAATGTGTTTTACTGTTCTCTAATTTTTTTGTGTTTTATTTATTTTATCAGTAACTAAATATTCTAGATATCTAAAAGAGATCAACCTTAATAGTAAAGATTTCAATATTTTATTAGATATGTGGTGACGAACTATTCTAGTGGAATATCCATGGTAGTTTATAGATCAAAATATTATAAGATATGTTGTGATGAACTATTCCAATGGAATATCCATAGTAATTTACAAATCAAACCCATTGATATTATCTTCCATGGCATAGTAGGTATAGGTAAGGGATGGTATAAACCTTGCTTCCTATTACTAGGTTTGCTAGTACAACAAAGTATGCATCCTCTAATCGAGCAACGTCCTCTTGCATTTTAGGACAATACACATACCTTTGTAATTTTTTCATTGTCTTCCCAACACCAAAATGCCTTGAAAAATTGGAGGTGTGAACCTCTTTGATAAGTTGCAATATTTCACCTTTAGGAACACAAATATTGTCTATCTTGTAGAGAAACCATTCTAGAGTTTATAGTTAGCCTTGCCATCACCTTATTCTACACAATTTTTTCCTTGTAGCTACTGAAACACCTCTTTAAAGTACTCATATTATATGTATGCTTCTTTATATGTATCATGGGTGAAAGGCTTCATGTGCATAAGAGCTCCCAAAGTTGTGATATTAGATATGGGTGGATCTGCCAACTTATTAATGCTTCCCTTCTTATATTTGATGATTAGATGAAACTGTTGTAAAAATCCCATCCACTCGTAGTGTTTGGTTTTCTAAATATTTCTTTGGGCCTGCAAATACTATAGTGGTTGGTGATCAGTGTGGATGATGGTTCCCTTGTCCATTAGATAGGGCTTCCATTTCTTAACAACTTGAGCTAGAGCATACAGTTCCTTTTCATGTGTAGGGTAGTTCAGGACTCCACCATGGAACATTTCATAATGATATCATATTGGCTTACCTCCCTACATCAAGATCGCTCCCATAGCATATCCACTTACATATCCACTTCAAAAGGCTTTTGCAAATTGGGTAATGCAGGAAATGGTACTTGACTATCTTTCATTTCAACACTTCAAAATATTTATTTTGATTCTTTCCCCATTGAAAAATATTTATGTTGGTTGTTATGGCATGGAATGGTGTAGCCCACAACTAAAAAGGATGTTATAAACTTCCATAGATATGGTGTTTCCACACAAATATCCTAACCTCGGTGACATTAGTAAGACCTAGCCACTTAAGGATGGCCTCCATCTTCGTAGGATCTATCTTGTGTTCCCCTCCACCAATCACACACCCAAAATACACCAATTACTACTAAGAAAATCCACATTTCTTAAGTGCCATCTATAATTGATTATTTGTTAAGGTCTCCAACACTTGAATGAGATGCACGAGATATTATCTTCCTAGGTAGGGATATAAACCAATATATCATCTATGTACACTATTACAAATGAATCTAGAAAGGGATGCAATATGTCATTCATCAAATGTATGAACATAATTGATGCATTACATAAAAAAAAAGGCATTACCATCCATTCATACAAACCTTTCCTTGCCTTGAATGTGGTCTTCCAGGTGTCTTCTTATTTTACTCATACCTAGTGGTATCCTGATTTGGGATCCAAGTTGGTGAAGTACTTGGCATGCTGCAATTAATCTAGAAAGTCATTGATCCTAGGAAGATGATTGATTATTAAAGGTAATTTTGTTCAGGGAAATGTATTCGATACACATTCTCCAAGTCCCATCCTTCTTGGGTACTTTGATGATAGTTGAACCACATAGTAAGGTTCTTGGTTGAATTACTCCATCCTACAATAGTTGTGGCAATTGTTTCTTCACTTCATCTACTTTTAGGATGGATTGTTTGTACAACCCATTGTTTGGAAGTGGGAAGTCAAGAAACAACTATGTCTCATGCTCCACATCTCTCTTAGGTGCTAACCCTTTAAGCTCCTGTAACACTTCTATGTATGCCTAAAAAATCTCATCTAGTTGAATCCCTCCAAAGATGTATTTAATTTTACCAATTCATCTCTGAGTTGTTTCTCTTGTAAGAAGAGAAATACAAGTAATACAAGATTCCTACTAGAATTGATTAATTTCTTGGCTTGGTTAGCACTTACTAAAGAAATATTGAATTTACCTTTGAGTGCATTAATGATGAACGATTTTTCATCCTTAACACAATTACCAACATAACGAGAACTCTCTAGAGTTCTCATTTTTTCAGAGTGGTTATTTTTACCCCTAAATAAAAAATGGTGCTACCGGTAGCACCCTTATTTTTATGATGGTTAAAATTTAGACTCATCACATTGACAACTGAGGTCATTGTCATGTCATTGTGGACAAAGACTTTAAAATTTACCCTCAAATCAAAAAGTGATGCTGCCAGTAGCATTGTTTTTTTTTTGGAATTGAAATTATAACTTAATTGAAACTATGCCCTCGACAACTGATACCATCGTTGATAAACAACTTAAAATCGACTCCTAAATCATTTCTTGATTTTTTATTTTTTAAAACTCACATTAAAAACATTCACTAGTTTTTAAAAAAACACCCATTAAAAAAAAAATTCTAACCGGAATTTATTTTTTTTAAGAAAAATAAAAAACTAAAAAATAAAAGAATTGAAATTTAAAAAAATAAAAAAGCATATATATA
>JZKD02S2296981.1:0-11977 GCA_000966675.3 Picea glauca | reverse complement strand
GAGAGGGAATTTATTAGTGTTAACAGGAATGTGTGCACGTTCCTATTACTAATAACACACACACACACACTTTAGGAACGTGTGTGTGTTCCTAAAGCACACACACATTATTTGAATTTCAATTTTTTTCGGGCAGGAGTGATAACTCTAGCATATGTGTTTGCTGAGTTGGTTGCCTCAGATTTAGGTTCGGGATGAAAAACCTAATGGTTCGTTCTACACATACATAAAAGCCTCCATTTTTATGAATTCCTCTCCATATCTATGTTTTTGACATTATTTATCTATAGGATACACAATTCAGTTATTGATGAAACTATAGACACAGATAGAGTTGGTTGTGTAGATTCCAAATATATATATATATTTTTTAAAATTAAAAATGTTTACTATTTTTTTTATCTATTTTTGTCTTGACATATATAATAATCTTAGAATACGCACCTCTCTTATTTCTGCTATAACTTTTTGTCGGTTTAACCATTTCTCGGATGAGTTATATGCGGCACTAGAGGATACCGATATCTACGATCTAAAAAAAAATAAAAAAAATTGATCATGTTAAGACCTTCTTAGCCTGCACAAACAAAAGACGTTGTGATGGATATGTTGACTTAGATAATTTTAAAAATATATAAAATTAATATTATAAATTTCCAAAAAATACATAGCACAAGAAAAATGGGTTCTCTACAAGTATACAAGTTTTTGGAACTAAATTCCATCGTTAAGGTGCTCAACACATGCACGAACAAAAGCATTTACCTTATATTTTGTTGGAAAAATAAGATACCATTGTTATAAAAAATCAAATTTGATATAGTTATTCACAATTTCTATGAATAAAAGTTGTATATTCAGAAAGATAATTCAATTTCCTATGTTTCATATTATTACACCATATTCAAATTCATTGTAAAAGTACCTTGAATAATCCCTCCAAGTTAACAGATTGTTGTTTTTCCAGATTTGCATTGCCACTAATGTGTCATGAGAGACCATCATTAGCTTGCACTCACCCCTAAGCATCTTTATGATACTTTACCACCAAGTTTCAAGGATGGATTTCTAACTTCAGTTGGGCAAGTGAAAACATTTTGGTCTTATCCTATGTTATGAACATTGAAATAAACTTATAATTGTTACAACCATTGATTCAACTTAATTGCATTATTCTCACGTTGGTAAGATATCCAATTTCACTTCCACTTTAAGCATAGATTGTGTAACATCCCCCAACTTAACCAAGGAACATTACATGTAGAAAATACATGTAAATTTGAAATTCTTCTGTTAACTAAATTCATGTAACTTATTAGCTACGAATGATACATAGATTTAAACATTGCAGATATCATTATTTTAAATGTAGCTATATAATGCTAAATAACGTGAATTTGTGTCCTCACCAAGACAAACCACATGCATAATAGTATTTGTATTGCATGCAACAACTATTCCCAAGTGCGCGCGATGATTCAGGAAATGCACTGGAATCTCGTTACCATACTAGTAAAAATCAACTAATAGATACATTTAAACACACAATTATGAAAAACATGAAAATCAAGCTAATGAAATTGTCCATACTAGTTAAAATAATAAATGAAACTAATAAATTCACCACAACAACTTATAAATCATTCTCATGCACAGTAGTTAAAATAATAAATTCATTCAGGAAAACAGATAAACACTTACATTTTTAAAACACTTGTGCAACCAACTGCTTGGGACGGACGTTCCACCCAACCATAGACTTTGTGTTCTAAATATCAATAGCAAGTCACCCTTGAGTTGGGGCTAGGAATACACAAGTAAAGGGTGCCTCTCATAGTCCACTCACAACTCAATATCCCACAACCCACTGATATTCTCATACAATTGTCCTGAATTTCCTCCATCTCTCTTTCTCTTGACCTTCTCAACCCAAGGAATGTACCCCTTCACTTCTCTCAGTCTATTGGGCATATCCCATTCCTTTATCAAGGTATCTCTAGCACAGGTAACTAAGAATCTCTCTGTTGGGAACTCACTATCAGTAAAACTACCAGGAAAACAACAAACACTTGTTTTTATAGTCAAAATCACACATAAGTTCACTCTTTAGGCCTGACAACCTATCTCTTCAACCTTCATCTTCAGAATGCTCCAAAAATTCTCCAACATGCTCCAGAATTCACTCAACCTCCTTGCTCTAGCTTAAGTGCTCTTCTCCCCTACTCTATGCTTGTTGTTCATGTAAAACTAAATGTGTAAAAACTATTTGTTCTCTCTCATACAAATTTCCTCTATTTTCCCAAGATAGTTGATTCCTCACTCATCCCAATGTTGATTGTACTTCAACCCCATGCTTCCAATAACTATGGGATGTGAGTCTCACACCCACCCTCTTACACGAGTTTAATGATTGGGCTCTTATACACTCTAACAGAAAAATATAAGTTATCCCCAATGATAATAAAATTAAGGGAAATGGGATGAAGTAATACCCATAATTAATTTCCCTTGGACCCCTCTTAGAAACTCTCTTCTCTTGTGGAAAATTCATCCCCCCTCTCTGTCCATATCCCCCAGTAGTTGGAATCACACTTTATTTATTAAAATTCATATAATACATTTCACATTTTAAATCGCTTGGTCGTACCCACATTCATATATACATTATGTTACATTTCCCTTCCCCTACAATTGTGGACCGTCCTTGATGCACAACACCATGCAAAAATGAAAGTACAAAATTTACATAAAATTACAATACTTAGAAAAATAAAATTCTACAATTTTACAACTCCAACAACAATTCCAACCATAATCTCTCGCTTCTCACAACTTGTTGACACAAGGAATGTGCCGCCTTCATTGTTCTCAGTCCACTGAGATGCACCATTCTCTTATCAAGGCTGTCAAAGTAAATGACCAATAATTCTGAGATGTGGTTCTAGAACTCTCGCTACCCAAAAATGGAGCCTTGCACTTTCAATTTTCGTTTCCTTCAAAATTGACAAAAAATTGTGGGTATTCCTCCTATATAGTTCATTCATGCTCCCATGTCACCGCGTCTTCAGGACCATAATAGGTCCATTGAACCTTTACCATCCCTATGGCTTTGTTCCTAAGAAATTTGAATTTTCGATCCATAATGTGTACTGGTTCCACCTAAAAATCCCCTTCATTTTCCATTGGGATCACAATCCAATCAATTATGTGGTTAGAGTCAGGAACATATTTCTTTAATATTGACAAATTAAATACATTATGCTCTCTCATGGATGCAGAAAATGCTAGCATGTATGCAACTGACCATATCTTTTCTAAGATCTCAAAAGGTTCACAATATCTTGCTTCCAACTTTGGGAAGTAACCCAATCTCAGTGAACTTCTCTTCACTTTCACTTCTAGAAAAACATGTTTACTTACTTTAAAATATCAGTAAACTATATTCTTGTCCGCATAACTTTTCTTCATGTCCTAGGTAGCCTTTAAATTATTCATGATCCTTCTCATCTGATCTTTCATTTCCTTTAATAAATTTGGACCAATGAGAACTCTATCTAATGGGTTATCCCAAATCACTAGTGGATTACACTTCCTACCATACAATGCTTCAAATGGGCTCATTTTTAATCAGGCATAATACCCATTGTTATTGTAAGAAAATTCCACTAAGTGGAAATAATATTTCGACTTTATTGGTTGGTTCATCACATACATTCTGAGAATGTCTTCAATTATTTTGTTAGTCCTCTTTGTTTTCTCATCTAACTCAAGGTGATACGTTATACTGAGATTTAAATTTGTTCCAAATATTTTGAATAACCTTTTCAAAAAATTTGATGTAAATTTTGGATCTCTATCTGAAACAATTTCCTTAGGTACCCCATGTAGCCTAGAAACTTCCTTTGTGTAAATCTCTGCAATGCTTACTTCCTTGTGTGTGGTCTTCACAAGAATAAATTATGCAACCTTTGTTAATTTTTCCACCACCACCATGATGGAATCATGTTGATTCACTGTTCTGGGCATCTTTGTAATAAAATCAATTGTAACCACTTCCCATTTCCACTCAGGAATGGGAAATGGTTGTAGCAACCCCGTTGGATGTCTATGCTCTATTTTCACCTTTTGACATTATAGACACCTGGATATGTAATTAGCCACTTCTTTCTTCATTCCTAGACAACGATATTGGCTTCTTACAACTGCAATTGTTTTCTGATATCCTGGGTGCCATGCATATGACACATTATGCATTTCCCTTGGCACTGTATTTTTTAGCTCACTAGAATTTGGGTGCACATATATGTTTCCCCTATATGCGAGTATTCTCCATCCTTTTGCAGCTCATAGTATTTAAATTTTTTCTATAAAATTCCTTGTTGTAATGTTACTTTTATTTTTAAATATCGTTGATCTGAATTTGCAACCTCTTAAATTATATCTTTTAAATCTGTGTTGAACATCCTGATGGCTTAATTATGCATTTCATGAGCTCTTATGTTGAGTGCATCACCCACCTAATTTTCCTTTCCTTGTATATGCTTAATTTCAAAGTCATATTCACTCAAAAATTCCAGCCATTTAGTTTATCTAGCATTTAATGTTGGTTTTCCAGACAAATTCTTCAGACCACAGTGGTATGTCCTTAGCTCAAATATTCTCCCCATAAGGAATGTCTCCACATTTTTAATGCATATACAATGGTTGTTAATTCCATGTCATGTGTAGAATAATTCCTCTCATGCTCCTTTAATTTTTGTGACTTGTAGCATACCGCATGCTCTTTTTTAGTGTGGATTCCATAAATCCCTTCCTTGCATGCATCAGTGCACACTACAAAACATTCATTTAGATATGAAATATTTAAGATTGGTGTACTTGTTAAAATGTATTTCAACTGCTAAAAACTTTCTTCACATTTGGGAGTCCATTCAAATTTCACTCCCTTCTTTTGCAAAGAAGTGATTGGGCTTGCAATATTTGAAAAACCTTTTATGAATTTTTGGTAATAACAGGAAATACACATAAATGATATGACCTTTGTTACATTTCTTAGCATTTTCCACCCTCTAATGGCCTCTATCTTCTCAGGATCAACTATTATCCCATCTACTAATATAATATGCCCCAAGTAGTGAATCTTCTTTTGATAAAAGATGCACTTAGTTATTTTGGCATAAAACTTGTGCTCTCTTAAAAATTGTAGTACAATTCTTAAATGTTTCTCATGCTCTTGTTTTGTCCTTGAATAGACAAGTATATCATCCAATAACATAATCACTTGTCCAAGTATTCCTTCAACACTCCATTCATCAAACACATGAAAACAACTATGGAATTTGATAGTCCAAAGAAAATTGTTGTGAATTCATAATGCCCATATCTTGTTTTGAGCGATGTCTTGCTTATATATTCTTCATTTATCCTCAGTTGATGGTAACCTGATATCAAGTCAATCTTGGGGAAGATTATTTCAGCTTTCAACTAATAAAAAAGATCATCAATCCTTGGCAAAGAATATTTTTTTTTTATTGTGACCTTATTCGCTTTTCTGAAATCAATACATAACTTTAAGGTTCCATATTTCTTCTTCACAAAAAGAATTGGGGATCCCCAAGGTGACACAATTGGGTGTACATACCCATTCTTAAAATGTTCTTAAAGTTGCACCTGAAACTCCTTCAATTTTGGTGTGCCCATTATGTAAGGTTTCTTGGACATTGGGGCAACTCCTAACACCAAAATAATAGAGAAATCAATGTCTCTCTTTGGTGGAAATCCTAGAATATCCCCAAAAACATCTTCAAAATATTTCAATATTGGATGGTCTTCAATACTTTCCACTTTATCTCAGGTTTCCTTTTCCATATAGGCTGCAAAAATATGACATCATTTCCTGAAACACTTTTTCAGTTGCATGGTTAAAATTTCTCTAACAACTATATCTCTCATAATTCCTTGAATCTTTCCCTCCTTCCCTCTATCATCAAGACAATTTATTGTCTTGTTGTAACAATGTAGGAAAACATGGTGTTTTTCCAACCAATCCATGCCAATTAGATATTTATATGAACCCAATGGTATGATGTTTGCAACTACCTTTGTTTTAAGTCCATTCATTTCTATTGGATAATGTTTAACCAACTCATTGATCTTTCTCATAGCCCCTGTGGCTAACTGAACTAACCAAGATTTCCTATGATTACTCCTTTACAAGAAAAATATTTCAACAATGTTTTATTTTACGTAACTATTGCTAGCTCCATAATCAATAAAAATTTCTATGGGATGGTTATCAATATTACCTTCCACTTCAATCATGGGGGATTGATACTCTACTTGCTTGTTGTCCAAGGTTGCATAAATCCTTGCCATGCTTCTTCCCATATATTCAACTATTTCATCCTCTCGAATGTTGTGGATAGTCCTCATTCTTTCACCTTTGTGAGGGAAGTCCCAATATAAGTGATTTCTCTCACATCCCCAACATTGTACAAACTGCTTCCTTAGCCTTTTCCCAAATGAATCTACTATCTTGTGGTCATTTTGGGTTGACTCTCCTTGCTAATTTTCTTGGGATTTGTTCTTTAAAAAGAGTGGCTTAAAAAAAATATTCCTATGATCCATTTTTCCTTTCGTCTTGTCATTCCAAGATTTTTGGAAGACTGGCCTCCCTCTTCTTTTCTCATAAAGATGATTTTCTCTCCTTATGGTCTCCTCCAAAGTTTTGGGGTTATCATATTGTATCTTGTCACTGTAGAAGGAAGGTAACCCACACATGAATCTTTGGATTTTGGCCTTTCCATCCTTTATGAAGCCCACATACTTCAAAAACTCAAAGAACCTATTTACATACTCATCCATTGTCATGCTTTCCAACTTGAATTCAAAGAGCTCTTTCATATTTCTCTCATAGTAATGCTAGAAAAATATTTCTCTTTGAAATATCCTTTGAACTGTATCCATGAGACCTTCCTCTCATCGAGGTGTTTTGGTATCTTAAATTTATCGCACCACATGGTTTCATTTCCTTGCAAGTGGTAGGTTGAAATTTTTTTTTCTACCCTAGAAGGATAACCATATAGCTGGAAATATTTCTTCATTTTCAGCAGATATACCTCAGCCTCTTCTCCATTTCTTTGCTCACCATTGAAATTTTGTGGCTTGATTTTTCCGAGTTCACCTTGCAAGATGTCTACCTTAGGCCTTCTCCTCTATCTCTTGACAAGAGACACACTTTGGCTACTCCCTGGCCCTAAACTTGCATGATCTCTCCTCGTAGATTTCCCTGGGGAATGATGGTGTTTTCTCATACTCCTTTATTTCCTATCATTCCCATGTTCATCCCTTTTTTTATGGAATCTTGATGTTGTCACTTGTCTAGCACTATCTCCTTGCTTTGTGCCAGAGTCTTTATTAGCTTGTCTCTACAAAATGTTCAAGCTTTGTAATCTCTTCCCGAGCTTTCATAATATTTTCATTATCATCCATATATCTCTACACTTCTCTTTGCATGATTCTCATAGTTACAGGCTCTTTCCTTCCTCTTCTTCAATTGGAATCCATCTCAACATTTCCCTTGCTGACATCTATCCCTCTTAGTTTATCTTCATGGCTGTAGGACCCATGGGCATATTCCATGGTTGTGGTCCTCATACAGGAACCAAATTTCCTTCTTGCACCTCTAAATTCTATAATAAAATGTGCACTCAAACAATTTTCTTAGATAAAAATATATACACACAGTTCTAGAAAAGAATGCATATTTTTTTCTACTTTCTAATGCCACTAGTCATCTTCTTTTGTGTTCGTTGTAGCTTAAACTACCCAGATCAATTTTTTGGGTTGATATATGGATCCTTCTCTCCAATATATTTCCAATGACCGATTTCTTGCTCAATTCTAAGATATGAGAGTAAATTTATATTCTTTTGAATATTGTTAATTTACCCCTTTTGTACACTTTTCATTACCATGCAATTAATCCCAGACACCAACTTCTGTCACTTTTAGAATTAAATCTGTCAGGAACCAGGGAAACTTTTGTACGATACATAGATAAAAATGATGACGGAGAAATCATAACAACTCTCATATTTTCAATGTGATGCTCCAATAAAAAACTACATCAATATGGAAATGACAACTTTGTCCTTTTTCACCCCTTTTTCCAAACTTGGAATTTTTAGCCAAACTAGTTATCTCCCAAATTGTGCACTTATGGAAAAACTTCACTAAACCAAATTTATCTATAATTATGAGTATACAAAATGTCGAGTAAATAAATTTTTCCATATTTCTCATCTGGGGACCCTTTTCCTCCTCTGAAAATCCCAAAAATCCCCCAAAAGTGACCTAGAATAGTGGGTTTTTCCCTATTTTGGCATCTCCATTCCAAAATCCTTAGAATATGGCCAATCCTTCAAAATTATTTTCATTTATTCTTTTCTAACACTCTATACAAGTTTCAACAGTAACTGTACGCCTACCACTTAGCTTGACCCCGATCTTCAAAAACAAGTAATTTGCATTTTCTCGAAAATCAGAGCATAATTGGCTAGTGGCCCCATCTAATACTTATGTATCCCTTGAAACTGCAAACAAAACCCATAAAATATTATCTTCTTATTCGTTATTATGCTCATGGTATGGCCAAAATACGATTTTGTTTCTAGACTTAGTTTTGTTTTTAGACTATAGGACGATTTTGACCATGTGGTGTCTTTGTTGATGTGGTTGTTGATGTGGCATTTTGGGTCCTCATGGCACCTTAAGGTGATACCATATCATCCTATTAGCCACCCTGACACTGCCTTATTAGGCTCCATCGCTTCCTCCTTCCTGACACCCTTCTTCTCTTCTTCCTTTTTGAAGCTCGCACATGCACCAATTCTACATTATGCACCAATATTTAGCACTCATAAGTGCTACATGCACAGCACCAATATTTAGGGCATGTACCATGCACCATTTTTTATTGAACATTACTAGGAAAGCAACTACAAGCACTTATTGTTATAGTGCAACTCACACATGAGTTCATTCTTCAAGCCTGACAACTTGGCTCTTCAATCTTCCTCTCTAGAGCACTCCAAAAATGCTCCAACATGCTTCAAAATTCACCCAACCACCTTGCTCTAGCTCCATTGATATTCTCTCATGCTCTCTGCTTGTTGTTCATGTAAAACCGAATGTGTAAAAACTGTATTTTCTCTCCCATACAAATTTCTTCTATTTTCCCAAGATAGTTGACTACTCACTCAGCCCAATGTTGATAGTACTTCAACCCCATGCTTCCAATAACTATGGGATGTGACTTTGACACCCATCCTCTTACATGAGTTTAATGAATGGGTTCTCATACACTCAAATAGAAAAATAGAAGTTATCCCCAATTATAATAAAATTCAGGGAAATGGAATGAAGTAATAGCCATAATTAATTTCCCCCTTGGACCCCTCTTAGACACTCTCTTCTCTTGTGGAAACTCATCCCGCATCTCTATCCATAACCCCTAGTAGCTGACATCACACATTATTTATTAAAATTCAGAAAATAGATTTCACATTTTACATCACTTGGTCATTACCACATTCATATATGCATTATGCATTAATTAAACTGGGGATTATAATGGGGACATTACAAATTGCAAAGAAGTGAAGAAACTAGAACTTGGTCTCTCTTTCTCTGGCTCTTTTTTCATCTCATTTTCTGGGTCTTTGTTATCTCTAAATTTCCAATTTAAGCCATCATTTGCATTAGAGCTACCAAACTCTTTGAAAAGTTCCAAACTTGTTCTTTAGAGTTGACATGAAGATGGAAATGTTTCGAGAGATGTTAGATACTTGTGTTTCTAGCATTGAAAATATCTCCTTTGACTCATCCTATAGATTTTTATTGTACTCATCTACCATGGCTAGGGTTTTAATACTTTTTTCTTACCTTGCTTCCTAGATCCCACAACTTCCCACGAAAACTCCAAATAAATTTTCTTTAATACCAATTTGATTTGTAAATTGTCGTGAATATTTCATTGTAACAGTTCATCACAACAAATCTTACAATATTCTGCAATCTCTATTAAACAATGTTTTACTTTAGATTTCATATTTAATATTGTTACCTTAGCACACAAAATACTAAAATAAAATGAAACTAAAACAAAAGAAGCTAAGAAAATAACAAACCATCCACAAAATGAACAAAATATATACTCTAGGAAAACTCAATACAAGAAAAATTTAGCTAGAAGGTAAAGCTTGTGCCTTGCTCTTTTTTTCTTGGTCATGAAATGCAAATAGAAAGAAAGTGCACCCTCTATGGAGTTTCCAATGGACATTGTGGCATGTATGGTTGCTATAAGATTTTCTACTTCCTCTATTCTACTTCAATATTCCACTCCCAAATTCTCTACTCAAATATGGAACAATAAACAATACAATAAGAATGGAACCCCTTTCTTTTCTAGTATCCCGGTATTTAACATGGCATGATAATCATCTAAGGTCAGGGTTAGGTTTTTTGCATGATTCAACTCTCGATTATGGATAGGATTTTGGGCCCTCTAGAATCTTCATGAAATTCCACATGTGGTTAGCTCCACATGTGTGAGTAATGGAAATTTATGTGGCATCCATTCAATATCATGGTGCTCAACAAAATATGTCAACTTGTGGGAGGCATAACTTCTTCCTCATATGGGCTTTGATTGAGTTAATATTTGTGCCATTAGAAATATATTGATATGTTGAAAAACATCAAGAGGATGAAACTTTGTTTCCAAAGTTTTGACCCAAAAAATTACCATTTAAGGCCTCAAACAAGCTCTAGAAGTTTCTAGACCCCAAACCACCAAAGTGCGACCTATCCCTAAAATGGACCCTCCAAGCCAATAGCTCTAAATTTTCTATCCAGGAAGTACCAAAATAGATGACAAATCATATAATGATTCATTTTGGATCAATAGTAGGGAGACACTTGAAGACAAAATAATCCTCAATCTCAAGCTCTAAGGAATAAACCTAGAAAATATGGTGCTCATGAGGAATACCATTATTTTTCTCAATATGAAGCTAGTGGAAGAGAGACCCTCAAGGTGCAAGGTAAATAGAGTCTTGTGTACCTCAAATATTGGATGAACCCATCACTACACTTGAGATATAAGCTTGAGTGGGGATGAAGTTTGGAAGAAACAAATTTCTAAGCTTAGACCATGTAAACTAGAGATAAGTTCTATAAATATTAAAATGAAAACCCTTATTATCTCACCCTTAGATAAATCATAAGCATCCATAAAAAAAAATCATATTAAAAAGACCTTTTTATATAAATTTGATGAAAATTTGGTCATAATTAAAACCTTGTCATAATCAAAGTTGTGAATGTGAAACAAAGTCTTCAATCATTTTGTTCAATTTTCAATTATTAACTTAAAATATTAAAATATATATATGTTGAATGCTAAATCCACTCACATCCTCCAAAAATTAATTAGAATTCTAAATCTATAGAAACTCTTACTTCTTATTTTACTAAATTTTAAACCTTTTAAATTAGTCTATCCTTATTTCAATAATTAAAAACAAAATTCTCACCCTTATTAAGAGATAAGTTGTACAATAATTATTTGTGAAATCACAGTAAACTTATTTACTTGACCAAATGATAAACCCCACTCATTAAATAATAAATTGATATAATTATAAATATTTTTTTATAATTATTTGCTAAGGTACAATCTAAACTAAGTCAAAAAGAGAAGATACTTTGCTTACCAAGGTCTACAATAATTTCTTATTACCAAGTTCTTATCAACCTTCAATGTCATAAGCTTTTGGCTCTTTCTTGTCTAAGTCTTCTTCTTTTTGTCTTTTCAAAATTTTATACAAATTTATAACTTTGTCAAGGATACTTTATCCTATTGCATACTTTATACTTTATTGGTGTACTTATTTCAAACGCAATGGTCATCATT
>JZKD02S2296970.1:8821-20670 GCA_000966675.3 Picea glauca | reverse complement strand
TTTTAGGAAAGAAAAGCATTGATGACCTTATAGTGACACATTGTATCCATCCATATTTGCAAGGAACATGACTTGAGATACTTCTAATTGTGCTTCAACTTAACAAATCAATCGTCCACATGTCATTATGTGTCACCAGATAGAAGTATCATGCTACTTCATCAAGCTTTCTTGAACTTGTTTCATATATGAAGATGGTTTTAATAACTGTTAATGGTTTTAACTTTAGATATAGGTGCATTGTAATTTTCGTATTTATTCCCTTGTCTTATTACTACATGACCATTACCTAGATTTTGAACCTTTTGGAAATTGTTGCAACTCTTGCTCCAATACTAGCGCAATCAAATTGGTTGATTGTAACATATATGGGTTCTACCTATGTGCCCATGTCTCTATGTTCCCATGTCTCAATAGCTTGATAAGAAAACATATATTAGGCCCATGAATTCTCTCCTAACCTTGGCATTATAGAAATAAGGGTTATCTTTGATCAATAATTGTTCTTTTTCTTTGTAGGCCGACTGATCGACATAGCCTCAAACTAGCTATATTCAAGCTGCATGACCAAATTTGCCACGTTTCTTTGAATGGATGGCGAGAAAGTTGGTAGGTGTGAGAATTTGGAGTTGATATGCTTCCACAACCACTTCAAAATTGACATGGAAAATTTGAATGGATGGAGAGAACGTTGGTAGGTGTGAGAATTTGGAGTTGAGATGCTCCCATACCCACTTCAAAATCGACATGGAAAATTGGGCGTTGTCTAACTGTTCTACGGAATGGTTTTTTTGGCCTGAATACGACGACATAAATCTTCACGAAATCAGTATTTTTTTTTGTTTAAAGTCCATTTCTGAATACATAAATGAAGAAACTTAATGATGCTCTCATTGATTCTCCAGTGATAGTTAAATACACAAAACTTGCTAATAATCTTGAGATTGCCTATTTAATGTTGGAAAATGAGATAGGAGATCCCCTCATATAGGACCATGTTTCTAAATCATAACTGATATTTCCTTATCCACACAAAAGGATGTGATAGGATATTTCTTAGAAAGCAGGGGAAAACTATCTATTTTTCTTTTAAAAAACATACAGAAGGCGTGGCAATAGCGACGTTAATTTTTCGCATGTATGGAATCTACGTCACAAGATATTGATAGGTGTTTTTACTCTGCCACACTTGTTTGTCACTATTGTGACAATATTTTGTCGCTACTTTCCACACTTTTTAATTGCAAGTATGGCATCTGTGTCACAAGCTAGTGGTGGGGCTTTTACTCTGAGGAACTTTTTTCTTCACTATTGCCACAATTTTTTCGTCGGAAAAAAGTATGCCTCTTTTTAATATGGTGACATGTGGCAGTCTTATTTCATCGTTTTTTCCATGAAAAACAAATGCATGGATATAGCGACAAAAAAAGTTCCACGAAAAAAATTGTTTTCCTTCATGGAAAGTGCGACGGATATGTGTGGCAATGGCAACGAAAAACTATGGAAAATTTGGTCATATGTAGTAGTGTCAGAGGCCTGACCTACAAAAAATTCTACATAAATCCCACCAATCAGTAATAAGAACTCACGATACTTTGGCAAGACTCAGGAGCTAAGTGACCAATTACATCATCCTCTTAACTTTCTTGGTCAAGCAAAAAATCTTCCTGTTACTAGTACGCCAAATTACACGCTACACAACATCCTATTCAACCCATCTGAAGCACTTATTCTAGGTGTTGGGGGATTTGTTCTTCCTCCTTCACCACCTGACTCTTGTCCACCTCCATCAGGAGGAGAATCATCTAACGAAGATATCTCATCCTTTGAACCATCCCAAACTTCAAATAACTCATAGACTTCATCCCAGATGGATAATCAAAATAATCTCGCCAGGCCTTGGCTAGACCAAGATGTTGTTGTTGTATCAGGACCTCAACATCCTTTACCTAAGCATCCTAAAAAATGGTTACCTAAGTTTGATCTCGATTCTAAACAGTCAGTTGAGGATCATATAAAAAAAATTATGTTGCTTGCTAAGCTTAGAAATGTGGAACATGAAGATGTTGTATGCAGGCTTTTTCCCTATACCTTCGAAGGAAACGCCTCCACATGGTACTTCATGCAACAGCCTCAAACTATTATTTTTAGGGATAGATTGGAAACCTTTTTCTTAGAAAAATTAGGAGACGAAAAATATCCCAAAGTCTTAGTTATGGAGTTATCTAATATGAAGATGAATCCCAAGGAAAAAGTTAAAGAATTTAACCAAATATTTCTTACGCTCAAAAATAAGATCCCTTCAGATTCTATGCCTACATAAAACCTGATTGTTGCTTATTATGATAAAGCTTTACATCATACTACATCCATGTGAGTTAAAAGGTCTAAAAAGAATACTCTATTAGAGGATTTAAAAGGACATGCTCATCTTGAAGGATAACACAAATCTTGATACTGAATCAACTTATTCCTCCAAGAAGAAGATAGAAATTCTCACCAAGACACCTTCTAATAAGAAAGATCAGGAACCCATATATATGCAAAGTTTGCAAAAATCCTTTCAAAATTTATCCAACCAAGTTATAGATCTTAAAAGAGCCGTGGAAGAAGGATATTCTAGCAAATGAATTTATCGAACACCTTTCAGAAGACCCCCTCAAAATCCTATGAATAAGTCGACCCCTCCAGCTAAAGGTGTTATTTTAGAAGGATTACATCACGCTATACAAGCCCTATTATCTAGAGTTGGTAATACTTATGATATTATAGTCGAACAACAAAATGAGGTAGAAAATGAGGAGGAGGGAACACCCAATAAAGAATATTTGTCCCCTCCAACTTTCAGACATTTCTCGGATAACATTTTTCAAGCTAACTTTGAAATCATACATAATAATCAACATCCTTATAATACTCATAGTAAATATCAGCCTAAAGATCAAAATAAATATGCATCTGATTCAAACAAAAATGCAACATCGAAACAAAAGAAACATGCAGAAACATCAAAAAGTTTTTTTTTTCTTTGATCTAGACTACGATCTTATTGAGGATTTTAAAAGGTTAAAAGAAAATATTTCAATTTATGAGCTTCTTAAGTTCTCTTACATCCAACAAAAAATGTTACAAAGCATAGCTGATAACAAAAACAATAAGAAGAAGGGTGTTCTAGAAAAAAAAAATAGTTGAAAAAAGCAACAATAAGAAGAAACATACCCCAGATTAAAGTGTAGCAAACTTGGCTAAAATATCCTTGGAAGCGATAAATAAAAATTAGCAACCTTTGAATTCTTCTCCCACACCAAGAAAGAGGTCTAGCGTGCCACCTTTTCTATTAACATTCGATATCCTTAATAGAAATGTACATAATTGTATGGTGGATTATGGGGCTTCATCAAATGTGATTCCTCTATCGATCTGTCATAAAATCAATCTTGAAGTTAAACCATCTGATATCAAAATCATTCAACTTGATAGAACTAATGTTATGGTGATTGGGGAGCTTAATTTTTTTTTGATCAGGTTGTCATCCAATATGAAAGTACACTAGGTAATCGACATAGGAATAGAATATCTTCCAGAGGCATATGGCATGTTCCTAAGAAGGGATTGGTCTCAGAAAATTAATGGTTATTTCACTACAGATTGCTCTCACCTATGGTTTCCACTTAATGGTCAGCCTAATAAACTTAGGGTCAATAGGGAACGTTATTTAAAATACACAGTTACAGATCTGAATGATCCAAACGAACATTTTGTGCCAAGTGAGAATGCATTAGAAAATCAAGGTATGAACACTTTCTTTGGGAATTTTGTTGCTGAAATATCTAATATTGCAGACCTACATCAACAATTTGAAATATCAATCTGCACTCAATTAATGACCTCTAATCATGTTGTTAATATTGTAGATAGTTGTGAAAATGATGGAATTTGGTCTTTGTACTCTGATGGGTCTAAATCACGTGAAGGAGCCGGTGTTGGTTGTTTATTGATAGATTACAAAGGTAATAAGACATCCATTGCTTGTAGATTAGAATTCAACTACACAAATAATATAGAAGAATATGAATCTCTCTTGCAGGGACTCAAGAAATCCATTGACCTTGATGCTAAATGTTTGGTCGTATTCAACGATTCTTAGATTGTAGCCAAGTAGGTAAAAAATGTCATTCATTGTGTATCTAATCATCTTAAAAACTACCAAAATAAGATATGGAACTTGATTAATAGATTTTTTTCTTTTAACATAAGTTCTATTCCTAGATCTAGCAATTTTGAAGTAGATTTATTGGCAAATGTAGCATCAATATTATTTCCTACTGAAGGTTTCTCTCGAAATTCATTTTATGTTGAATTGATATTCATGCCGTCAATTCTGGATAACATCACTAATTGGTAGGTGTTTGAATACGATCAACAGATCATAAACTTCTTTCATATGTAAGATATTTTCCAAGGTGTTGTGATTGATGAAAACACTCACGATGAAAATCTCAGTGATTTTACGGTAATATCTGGTCCACTATCAGCTAAAAGTTCATCTCACATGGTAAATTTGATCCCTAAATATGTTATTAGATTGGAAAATTTATGTGATCTACACGACCAATTTAAGGGAGTGGTTAATTGTAAAACAAATAGTTCCTCGCTGAAATATGAAACAGTAAATTTGGGAACATGTGATCAACCCTATAACATTAATCTAGGCACAGGGTGCACACCACAAGAAAATTCATCATTTATTAAAAATTTTAAATAATTTAAAGATGTGTTCACTTGGACTTATGAGGATATGAAAACATTCGATCCAAACATAATACAACATGTAAATCCCATGAAACCTCAAGCCCAACGATTCCAGCAGAAGATAAGAAAGATGCACACAAAATTAGAACCTACAGTCAAGAAAGATTTGAACAAGATTTTAACATCTAAGATCATTTTTCCTGTCCAACATACCCAATGGGTGTCCAATATAGTCCCGGTAAGGAAGAAGAATGAGGAAATATGACTTTTTGTCGATTTCTATAATTTAAACCGAGCCTCTGACAAAGATAATTATCTTGTTCCGCCCATGGAACAAATTTTACAACAAGTATCTGGTGTTGAAAGACTGTCCTTACTGGATCATTTTTCAGGATACAACTAGGTCCTGATGTCTCCATCAGACCAACTTAAAACCACATTCTGTACCCCTTGGGGCACTTATGCTTATCGTAAAATTACTTTTGGACTAATTAAAGCCACTTTGTAAAGGGCCATGGATATATCTTTTTGTAGGCTTATAAATCAGTCAGTGGTTGCTTATCTGGATGATGTTACTGTCTTTTCAAAGAATAAAACATATCACTTATCTTACCTAAGGAGTGTATTGGAATGTTGTCGTAAGTATAGAATTTCATTAAATCCCAAGAAATCAATGTTTTTTGTTGATCAGAGAAAGTTACTTGGTTTTATAGTATCAAAAAATGGAATGATGATAGACCCTGAACGAACACAAGCCATATCCAATCTTTCTCCTCCGTCATCCAAAAACGTTATGCAGTATTTTCTTGGTAAAATAAATTGTATCAGACGTTTTGTTCCTAGTTTTTCCGAGATGGTTAGACCCCTGTAAAACATGATCAAAAAGGATTTTTTTTTAAATGGGGATCACATACAAACCAGGCCTTTAATGCCATCAGACAAGCTATAACATAATCTCCATCTTTAATGAGCCCCAATTTTTCCAAATACTTTACCCTATACACTTTTGCATCAGATAGATCATATGGTGCGGTACTCACCCAGAAAAATAATGATAATAATGAAATCCCCATTTCATTCATGAGTTATGCCTTTAAAGGAGCAGAATTAAATTATCCAACAGTAGATCAACAATATGTTGCTTTGTTTAAAGTAATAAAACACTTTAGACCTTATCTTTTTAAATCTAAAACTAAATTCATTGTCCCATACCATGTAGTAAGAAATCTATTGGTTAAAAAAGAGCTTGGGGAGAAGAGGGTTCACTAGATGACCTCTCTTCAAGAATATGATCTTGAGATCAAACCAGCCCAGATTGTTAGAGGTCAGGGTATTTAGAAATTAGTGGTTGATTCAGTAAATCCACCTAATTATGATTATGTTCTATTAAATGAATTAATGCCCCATGAAAACCAAATATTTTGTGCACAAACCAAGTCGGATTATTGGTATTCTGACATTAAGTTTTATTTAACACATGGGACTACTCCAGAACATCTCGACCCTAAAAAAATAAGGGCATTAAGACTTAGATATTCGACTTTTAAAATGATTAATGATGTCCTTTTTAGAAAAACAATTGATGGAGTATTATTGCGTTGCTTAGAAAACGATGAATCTGAAAAAGTTCTATGTGAATTACATTCTGGTAATGCAGGAGGTCATTTCGGTGGAGAAACAACTGCTCATAAAGTCCTCAGAGATGTCTATTATTGCCCTATGTTGTTTATAGATGGTCATGATATGGCTCGCAAATGTACTACATGCCAAAAGGTTGTTGGAAAAGTTAAGAAACGTACTTGCCCTTTGCAGCCAGTGACAGTTGATCAACCATTTCAGTAATGGGGCATTGATGTTATCGGTCCAATCAATATTTCCTCCTCCCTCCACCATAACATTCTTAAAGAAATAGATTACTTCACCAGGTGGTCTGAATCCATACCTTTAAGAGTAATCAACACTAATCAGGTGATTTTGTTCCTCAAAAATCAGATCATTTCATGTTTCAGAATTCCAGAATCTTTGGTGTTTGACAATGCATCTTATTTTTCCTCGATGGATTTGAATGTTTTTGCCATGGAAAAAAGGAATTAAATTGAAATATCTTGCTAGATACTACCCTTGAGGTAATGGACTCGTTGAATCAACCAATAAGAACTTAATTAAGATCCTTAAAAGAACAGTATCAGAAAATAATAAAAATTGGCATATTGTTGTGTTCTACGCATTGTGGGTTGATAGGGTTACACCCAAAACCGCCATTGGAAATTCTCTGTTCTTTCTTGTATATGAAAGAGAATCCATCCTACCTCTCAATGTATTTTTTCCATCATTGCATCTAGCTAAAAAGGTCCAGGAAGAAGAGTTCCCAGCCTTATAAATTCGAATAAATACTCTACTCAAACTAGAAGAAACTAGGACACAAGCTAGATGTAAAATGGATCAACATAAGAGAACAGTTAAATGATGGTTCAAAGAAATCTATTCCACTGATCGTAATTTCGATGTATGAGATCTAGTTCTTAGGTGGGATAAGGCACATGAGGAAAAGGGGTAACTTTCAAAGTTCCAGAATTTATGGTTAGTACCTTTCATCATCGCAGAAAAACTTGGCCCTAGCTCCTTCTATATGCAAAATTTAGAAGGACAACTAGACACTTTTCCAGTGAATGGCTAGGTCCTCAAAAAATACTCTACTTGACCAAACTGAGATCAAAAACTTTCTAAATATTTGGTGTCTTCTGTGTCTTTGTTTTCTTTGATTTACTTGATTAAATTTTCTAATTTTCCTGAATTTTTTAATAATTATATTTATGATCCAAGAGAAATTGTCAAAAGGAAGCATTCATTTCAAGACTTATGTTTTTCAAGAAAATTGTAGTTCAAAGAGGTCCTAATATTAAGATATAACTCAGATAGTTGATTTATAAGTCAATTGTTACTTTAATCCCATCCTTAAATCATCTTTGTCAGAGCATTACACCAAAAACACGTTGAAATCTTTGGGGATTATGATGATCTTTGGAATTTTTACACCATCCCTATTCTTAAATAATCACTTTTAAGTGCTTCCCCATCCTTTAGATGATTTTTTAACCAAAATATAACATCTCTAAACCATGATAAAACCTTCCATTCTTGAAAGTAAATAAATGGTATGATCGACAATATAAATGTCTTACAGTTAATCTCCAGTATCACCTCGCTCTCTTTGTCATTAGAAAATCTCTAATTATATTATTTAAAGGTAGCATAAGAGGGTTGGAAGCACTTAGGCATGGGAAATGTGTGTAAACCCATCGAGGTACTTAACATGCCTTCTGGCAGTGGGTAAATGCACACATGATACCAAGGCAACTTCGTCGGGGTACTGAATAGGCCTACTGGCAGTGAAGCAATGTCAGTTTGAGAGGTAGCAGGTACATTATTATAAGTCAACATTCTATGTAGGTATACATCATGTGGATACAACTATTGGATGGGATTAAATCACTTGAGTGGGTTAAATGAAATCATTATCGAGGCTATGCACACATGCTGGCAGCAGTGGGTCTGTTAATGGTATTGAAGTACTTTTCATAAACATCGAGAATTTTTTATTAAGATGTTATTTCAGGTTATATAAATTATGGTAATCTTTTATAACACTAAGTTGATCCTAAATTCACTATTCTTCTTCAAGTCTTATTATTTTCTTCCTGAGATGAAGTCTTACCAGATCAGAGATAATTGCTTCGTTCAGTGAGTCGCCATTTGTTGGATGCCCAACTTGCACCTTGTTTTTCAACTTCATTTGAAACATATTATCCTCTTTTACTCACTTCCTAGTAAGTATATTTTTCAGATCGACGGGTCTTTGGTAGAAGTGTGTGGTTTTAATGCTTGTTATTTTTTATTATTATTCCCTTATTGGATTTCGTGTGGCGTAAGGATTGTTTTTCTTCTTTAATTCCATGACTGCGAAAAATGAAATTAAAGCCTCTTTTCTTACAAAATAATTTGTCTAACCTAGTCATGGTCTTCCTTTGCATGGTTCAAAGATTATTGTTTCTCCTAGCCAAACTCACCATGGAAAAAAGGTCCATAGATTATGTTGATTACAGGATTAAGACCTTAAGAGTAATTTATCTCCTCCAATATGAAAGTGAATATGTGAGAATGGTTATGATTTAATGTCCTAGACCTATGACATAAATACCCCTTAAATTAAACATTATGATTAATTTGAAATAAAACGCAAAACCTTTTCCTATATCTGAGCGGTCGACATATATACTTGGTCCTTTATAAAAACCTTATATTATGCCTTATTCTTTGATTATGTTCCTTTCCTTTTGATCATGCTTTCTGGTTATCTACTTAATCATAATTTCATCAGGGGGATTCACTTGATTTCAGGCTATGGTTTCGTGAAAAATGAGGAGGGTTACATGGGTTTTGTTGTTTTGAGCTTGGTTGTCCTCTACTCTATGGAAGATAATCAACAAATTGAGTGCAGAATCATTTCAGGGTATCCTCAGCTATTCCATTTCTCATTTGGTATCAGGTATGTCACCTCGACCTTATTTGATTCTTATGTGTTTACCTTGTTGTGTCTTCACTGTTGTCGCCCTCATAAAACTTACCTCTTTGTACTCTTGTTTTCCCTCATTGTTAATCCTTTTGAAAAAATTATGGCTCCTATAATCTGAATAGAACCAAACATCCCACAAAATCTGTTAATCCATGACAATGTGACTAATAATCTCTCTCAGGTCATTTGGTTAGTTTTCATCCAGTTTCTTAAAGGGTTTAATTTGGAGGTGGACAGAGAAGTTTCCAAGACCTTCGATGGCACTAGGGTTAAAGTCGAGGATATCAATTTCCAAGTTAATGCGGATTTTATCACTCAATCTATTGGTCTTCCTCGGTGAGAGGATAAATGGTTTAAAAATGTGAAGGTAAACAACATCTCGTGCCATCATTCTATGTTGGCATCTAAGCAATTTTAGTATCATGTAAAAGGTATGCCATTGGAATTCTTTCACACCAGATAACATGGTCTCTTGTTGATTATCAAACAGTTCATTACATGTGAGGGATGTTATGGTATGGTATTCTATTTTCATATATGATTACTTATGGTTTTCCTAGGGTTTCATTTAGACCTGCCCTTTTATTTACACAAAAGTTTGCAAAATATGTCTAAGTTTTACCAACACCCAAACCAAAACCCTGAAACCAATTTGTTCCATCATGGTCTTATTCTTACCCTAGTCGAATTTCATCTTGCTAGTGTTGGGGAAAATTGGGAGAATTTCCTCGTAAGAAATCGATTTTGATCCTAGCGCAGCAACCCTATAGTTGATATTACTCAGGATGTTGAATATATTTTGTTAATATTATGGTAGCTACGGGAGGTATTTACCTCCACATGTGAACTTGACGAGAATAGAAGACTCCGGAAAGCAAGAGAAAACCCTAATGAGTTGGCTAATAACCCTAGAAGTCTTGTCGGCTCAAGAAGATAATTTATATTAGGTTATTAGCCTCCAAGAGAAGAAGTTAGCCAGAAATAATAATAATATACTGAATAGACACATATCCAAAAGGAGAAGTCGGCCCCAGCAAATCTGGCAGAACCAATATAAATACAGGGTGTCAGTTCTCATTTGACAGCATCTCAGAATTGCAGTTCCCAGTTTGGTTCGCACGTGTGGAGGAGAGTTGCAAGTGCAGTTGCAGCAGCAGCAAGTGTTCAGTATTGGCTTGAATATCTCTTGGCTAGGGTTTGGACTATCTGATCATCTTTTTGGGATGCGTTATCCTTGGGGAAAGGTGCGCTACCCTTTGTTTGGGTATCTAGCCTAGGGTTTGCTTCCAAAGGAATTCTTAGTCAATGTTAAGGTGCTCGGAGGGTGGCTTCGGCCTATGGATGGGTGATGAGGGTATCGTCAATGGTAAAATGAGCACACCATCTTCTATATTCTAACAGGTTATGGGCCCACCACCTCCTTCACTCAATCTAAATGTTGGAAGGAAACATAGCCGCTAGGATATTGTGCTCATTGAGGAACTGTCGCTAGGGTTACTAGCAAAAGCATCTCCCAAGACACTGTCGCTAGGGTTACTAGTAGGAGCAGTTGCAGAAACCCTAAACCTCTTATTGAAGCACCTTAAGTGAATGGATTGACCTAATATTTGGACAGATTAGTGTGCCCTAGCCTAGTGCATCTCCTGGCACTCTCAGAAGGCCAAGACGTGAAGTTTGGATTTCTGGTCAAATCTAGGGTTTGACCAAGTCAAGCAGCCATGACGAACTCTATGAAGTCTGAGAACAAGTTAGATGGAGCCTCTAACTTCAGATCATGGAAGATAAGGATTGACCTCATCCTTGCCAAGAATAAAGTGTTGGATATCTTGAAAGGAAAGATCATGAAGCTAGAGTTTGAAGAAGGAGAAGAGAAGGAACCGCAGAACGTTGAAGCTATGGAGAAGTTCAAAGATGTTGACATCAATGTCATGAGTATCATAGTGGATTATATAAAATACAACTTGATACCCTACATCTCCCATCTTGACTCATCGAAGAAGATGTACGATGCCCTAACAAATCTCTTCTCAGTCAGAAACATCAAACAAGTTATGAGTCTGAAGAATAAGCTCTGTGACTTGAAGATGAATGAGGATGACAGCATAACATCATACTTTGTAAGAATCTCCTAGTTAAGAGATCAACTACAAGCTATTGAAGAGATCACTTCAGAAAAGGAATTGGTGAACATAGTACTCAATGGTCTTCCCAAGACGTGGGATGCATTTTCCGCAAGCATGAACACAAGAAAGGAGTATCCGACATTTGAAGAAATTTGGACTTGCTATGATCAAGAAGAATAAAGGATCAATGCAAAAGAGAAACCCTAGAATAAATACGATGATCAAGCCTTCACAGCAAGATTCAAGAACTTCACGAACAAAAGAAATTTTGGTTCAAGGAGGAATCCAAATCAAGAGAAAGACATTTCAAAAGTACAATGCTTCAACTGTCAAAAGTACGATCACTACAAGAATCAGTGTCCCGAGCTAAAGAAAAGGAAAGAGAAACACGAAGCATCGAT
>JZKD02S2296959.1:0-23202 GCA_000966675.3 Picea glauca | reverse complement strand
CATCAAACAATCGATCAGGTCAAGGTCCAGTGGGACAATTATAGTCCTCACTCGACTACCTGGGAGGACGCATATGATATGCGCGAGAAATTTCCATTTTTATTTGATAGTTAAACATACAGATATTTTTAGATGATTTATTTACTGCATTTATATACTGCAAAACTTCGGGATGAAGTTTAAAACAAGACAAGGTGTATGTAACACCCGCTCTTGTGAGCACATGTTATTGACTTAATCTTTGAGGATGCTTGCGTGCAAGTGATCCAGTTTTAGTATATTGTTGTCTGTGTGTCTCATGGATTCTTTTGATGATGTTGATGGATTATGATTTATGTGGTTTTGATATCTATGTGTTGACAGATGTTATTAACAATTTTACCATGAGTGTATAGGATACTTGATAGATTGAGGATGTCGATGTCATAAATGGACCTCCTTGGACTCTGTATTCAGTGAGGGAGTGGATTGTGTTGGTTTGAGTATTTCATTTATGCATATGTGACATATGATCGATTATATTATGTTGTTGTTTATGGGTCATTGACAATGTTTCATTGATGGATGCAGGATGATGACTGCTTGCTAATATGACTCACATAAGGAGTAAAGGGGCCATGCACATAGACCATTTATTGAGGGAGATGTGTGGAAGCATCCGTGTCACAACCTACTAGCGCTCCCGCTGTGGCTCAAATTGTAGTTTAACGATTACCTAGTTTGAGAGATTTGTGATGTTGTGAGGGCAGACTAAGATAGTCACTCATAAAGATTCTAAGGGGAGTGAAACAAGGTAGGGTCCTTATTCCTTAGAAGCCCTTAGTCTCTCACAAGGTCACCTGAATAGAGTGTTGACTCCAAGGGTCGAACAACTACCAAAACCATTCAAAGGCAAGTGGCACCGTTGGAACACAAAGTGCATCTTGAAGGACACATCGTGTTGTTAAAAATTTGAACTAAAAGCGAGTGGCACCCTTGGAGAACAAAGTCCGTCTTGAAGGGCATGTCGTGGAATTAAACTTGATTCAATCAATTTAGGTGGCCTAAAAAACTTTGAGCAAATATTAAACTTTGTAAAAACTTGAGCACTAGTGAATTAATTAATTAAAGAATGGATTTATAATTATAAGCCCAATCAAAATCTAAGTCTATTCTAGATTTTAAGCCAAATTCTAAGTTCTTGTAAAGAGGCTAAGCTATAATTTTTAGCTCAATTAATTTAGGAAGGAGGTAAATTGAATTGAGAAATTAAGAAAAATGAAATAAAATTAAGATTATATTCATATGTGCAAGAAAATGCCATAATGAAATTTAATATAAAAAAGGAATAAAGCATGAAAGAATTGTCTAAACATAGAAAGGAATCTAGAGTCTAGTTAACACTAGTGTAACTAGGAGAGGGTTCCTATTTTAACTCAACTCAGAATTAGTAAGGTGTCAGTGATGAATGGGAAATAAAAGGACACATAGGAGTGATTTTAGGAGCTCTTTTATGATGGGTGGGGTAAATTGACTTTTAATAAATCAAATTGTATATTTACTTATGCAACTGAGGGAACGAGTGACATGTGTAAGGGGGGGATAATTCCTAATCAAATTGAAAAAAAACTAATTAAATGTGCAAATGGAAAGTTTTCGCTAAGGAAATTCTATAAAACAAATGGTGGAGGGAAGGAATGGAAAACACATGCTATGAGTAAGGTTATGTTGTAAAAATTATGACTCCTTTTAGTTGTAAGAGTTGGGATACCGAGCTAGAGGATTATTGGTTGTGTGTATGTAGGGGATAAGGGGAAGAAAAGTACCCTTAGCATTGGCTAGGAAGTACCGGTAAAGTCCAAGAAAATAGGACCAAGGACGTGGAGCAAGATCCACTTTGGAGATCAACATGAGTATCAGAGGTCATTTGTCTAGGTATTTAATTGTTGTGAATTTACATCTTATTGGAAATAAAAAATTTAATTTTTCATTTTGTCCAAGTGATTAATGAGTCATGGTGCATGTAATACTTGTATATTGGTCTACAATTCTTTCACGTTGTTATTCAAATTTGGTTTATTGGCATGTTGGATAAATGGTCAAGCAATTTTGGGGATTTTATTTGATTTATGATGCTGTCTAGGAATTAGGAAAGTAATCTGGATTAAAATCTCTTGTCTTAGCCACCAGCAATTTCACCTTATCTTCAAAGAAAATTTATTGTCACCGCCAATTTAATCCTAATTTGTAATTTAGAAACCTTATGCTTCAAGATAGTTGCATTTCTGGGATTTCCTTTTAAATACTAGAATCTCCGAGAATGTAATCTGTGGTGTCCATGGCATCGTTAATTGCTCAATGAACTCAATTTTAATTCACTGTTGAGTGAAGGGAAGTCCCAACTTCGAGTTCTTCGAATTCTGCCAATAACCCACAGTCTATTACCCTTATCTATTCAATCGTTGCCTGGGTCGGCCTCCGTTTTTAAAAAAACTCCTAATGTTGAGTGACCTTTTCATTTACCAGATTCTCATTCTCTGGTAACCATTCTTGACCCCGTGGGTTTCCCCCTCAGTGTTTTGCTGTTGAGAGTAATGTTTTCTGATGCGTGATCGATGGCGCTCTCTCTCTCTCTCTCCTCGAGGTACGCACTGTCTCCTTCAACGATTTCAGGCTTATCACTTGTGCGTCCGTTGTCCAGGCATGGATTGTCTCCCTTTTAAAAAAAAAAATTGATTCCTTACTATGTCTAGTGCCGAATGATTGTGGGTTGCTCACTGAATCGTTTTTCCAGATGATCTGTCCCTTCATGATGGCGCAGACGTTCGTGTGGAACCCGTTTTCCATCCTCATATCTACACCAGTCGCTAGGTGTTCTGACCAAATGATAGTCCGTTGGCCTTGCCTGCGCCACGTCGTTACCCTCGCCACGTCGTTACCCTACACTGATCAGAGGAATTGATTCCTCCTCTTACTAGAACTCGAAATCTGACTTTCCCTCGTTGGAAGAATTCCATCTGGATATTCCTTGCGTAAACTCGGTCACAGTTGGGTCGAACCTGCTTTTGCCACCTTCTGTCTGTTGCGCCTCTCAGAATCGATGATAGTTGGTCGTCTTATGAAGTGCTGAATGAGTTGTTGTTACTCCTGTCCTTGAAATTGTCTTGCTCAGTTCACCAGATCCCTTCCTTCTACAAATCCGAAGGAACCTTTATTTTCTTGTTCCTTTAAAGCCCTTTTTCAAGAGATATCTCGAACGCCTTTCGTTCTTACAGTCACCGGTCAGAGAAGTTTAATCACTCCTGTATTGGGGCCCTTACGACTAGGTACTCGGTTTCTAGCATGGACTCACTTAATTATCAAAACACTTCACGGCTGTCACCTCTATTTTACCTTGAGAATATCGTTGTTGAACTCAGTCCAGCTAAGAGGACGCGATTCTACGTGTACCCACCCACACCCCGACAATCCAACATTAATTCAACACCCTCCTCCTTAAAAACTCTTTTTTTTCATTTTTAGGTTCGGGATCACTGTCGTACAAATTTAATCCAGCTTCCTGTGTATAGGTTCTTGACTCCTCTATGGATTGGGTAAATCCCTTAGTTGAATTCAATCGGTTTCTCATGTTGATAAACCCTTTTTTCACGTCTATAAAAATGGATGGTGAGATGGCTCTTATCCCTGCGTTTGGCTTGTAACGAATCTGCATTAAATTTTTCTGTTATGGGTTGAAGAGCAGATAGAGTCCCTTACCTATTAAGGTTACAATGTGACCCCCACTTAAATCCTGACTTGAATAATCACTGTTAAAATAATTGTAGATTGTTGATTGTATTTTTTTATCTTTAATCATTTAACTTGTTCCTTTGTGGAACCAGTCAGTTAACTCAACCCTCACATATCTCTGGCGATGAGGTGAACCCTCATAATTTTTCCTGGAATTTATTCCTTGCACTCGGGCCCCGAATGATGAGGTAATGAGGTCTGGGATTCCTTAAACTTCTTCCTTGGGATTGTAATTAACATGGGGTCGTCCTCTAATTCGTTGAGGAGATTTTGGGTCAGCGTTGGAGTTCGAGGTTAGTGTCTAGGTATTATTTTATCCTTGGTAAGTAGTGATTGGGTAATTCTTTTGTTATGAGCTTATGTTTCATAATAGTTTCTATTATTTTTAATTTACTTTAATTTGAACCGTTTTAAATTTATCGAGATCTCAAGCCTTTTATCTGTGAAGATAGCAATCTCGTTAATTAAGGATGAATAAAAATAAAATATTTTTCAGAGGTCGAAACTTCTTAGAGTTTGGCGTTGGAATGTCAAGTGGTCTTGGAATCCCTCCGTATGCCTTCTCCTTCAAGTTGATCACTTTCATCCTGAGTGCACCTCCTTGAAGGACTTCAATCGATCCTTCAATACCAACCCCAACTTTTCGCTTCCATCCGATAGGCGTAAGCTTTATCCATTTAATTGCTCGACAAACTAATAGTTCTTTTTCATCGAATTTTAAGGCAATGACTAGGAAAACTGTAGTTGGACTAGAGCTGGATTTTTTCTTAGGCGACATTGAATTTTTTGTGTCACCATAGTCGGACTGCGGTTGGAATGTATTGCAGGTGGGGATTGCACTTAGGTTGTGTTAAGTAAACAAATTGTGGACGTCTTAAATTATGTGATGTATGATGGGTTATGTGTTTAGAATTCTTGCACAATGAATGAAAGTAATGATTATTCTTAGGCCTTTAATCATGTTGACCTACAATTGTCTAGAAATTAGTTTACTCTTGCACATTTATACAAGGTTGATTTATGATTTTTTTTGTAATCAATGTACTCTTGCGCCACTAATAATGTTTAATTGAGATGATAGATTCTCTTACGCCATGAATATTATAAATGTATAATGGATTGAGTACTTGGACTTCCTTTGCGCCATGAAATAAATTAATTTTTACTCTTGCACCTTGAAATAATTATGTTGTGTGATTTCTTAAGCGGTTAAATTATTTGTGTGCATTGAATGATGTGATGTATGATTTCCTAGGTGAATAGATTATTTGTGCACATTGAAATAATGTTGATGAAGGTTTAATTAAGTGATTAGAATATTGTTGAACATGAATAATTGATGATTAAGATTTTTTGATTGATCTAGTTATTTTCATCTTGATTGAAAACAACCGAATAAATAGAGATGAGGCCATAGTGCCTGTACCCAATGAGGGTCCGCAGTGCACTCTGGAAGGCAGTGGTAGCACTCACAGAGAACTCGAGAAGGTGAAGCTTCTCGATTTCATGGGTGCCACGGATGGCTCAGCCATTGAGGTAGGGATGGAGAACAAGCGACATGCGTTGCACTTCGTGACTACCGCTCCAACTTGAAAGTACGTGTGGCAGTCTTTTAGCTGAAGGAGACCGCTCTTCTCTGGTGCAAGACATTCATACTGCAACTAAACATGGTCGTCAAAGACGTTCCTTGGGAGTTATTCGAGGAGCTATTCTGCGAGAGAAATTTGTTAGACCAATTCATTGAGCGCCAACTCAATGAGTTCAACGCCTTACGATAGAGTGGTCATACGATGCCAGAGTATGAGGCCCATTTTGGAGCTACCTCGGTATGCCACACATTTATACATGAAGAAGCTGAAGGTCAACAAGTTTGTGTTGGCCTTAACTCCAACATCCATGCGTAGATGAGTATCTTAACGCTCCAGACATTGCATGATGCGGTCTCGAAGTCCCTCATAGTCGAGGAAGAGCTAACCAACGAGGGTTAGGGAATGACTCCCAGAAGACCAAAAAGACAGACAATATCTGGAGTTTAACAATAATTTAGGATTATTGAGTAGAAAAGATCAGGATCTCAGGATGGTAGGCCAACAAATTCTACCTCGAGGACCATGATTACTGGACCGAAGGTTAGATGTTGGACATGTGGATACCCAAATTACCAGTGCCATTGTCCTCTTGACAAGGACAGAGTGACCGAGTCAACATGATGCAATACATTTGGGGTTGTGGGCAAAGCCCACGAGATACATGCAATGGCAAACCACCGCCAAGCTGAGCATAGGTCCACTAGGATAGAGACGTTAGGTACGATTGTAGAAGAGTATACATAAGAGATGTAGTTATATCCAATATTATAACTAAATGAAAAGGGTGAGGTGAAAAGGATTAGAAAACCTTCAGGTAGTACGAGAGTTGTTGATGTATTTCCAGAAGACTTATCAGGTATGTCGCTCGAAGGAGATTGGGTGTTACAATCGACGAGAAATCTGGAACTGAATCCATAGCAAGAACATCTTATCAGATGTTGACCCCTGAGTTACAGAAGTTGAAAATGAAACTAAAGGAGTTGTTGGACCTATGACTTATACGTCCATGTCTGTCTCTTTGAGGTGCACCTGTTATTTCCATACGGAAGAAGGATGGGTCGTGGAGACTCTGTATGTGCTACCGTCAATTAAAAAAGGCAACAATCAAGAAGCAATATCTGTTTCCAAGAATTGATGATTTGTTTGACCAAATGAAGGATACGACTATGTTTTCAAAGATCGACTTGAGATCAGGATATCACTAGTTATGAATTAAGGAGGAAGATATTCCTAATACCACACTCAAGATGAATTTCATACACTTCGAGTTTATCGTTTTTCTGTTTGGACAGACAAACACCCTGGGGTATGTAGGAGTTTGAAGAATGAGGAATTTCATGAATTCTTGGACAACTTAGTTCAATTATTCATTGATGACACATTGATATATTCTTGGATGACAGAGGAACTTGATGACCATTGCACTTAGTATTACAATGTTTACAGGAACACAATTTACGAGAAACTATTCAAATGCTCTTGAGGATTCATTTCTTAGGGCATGTTATATTTGGTGAAGGAATCCTTGTAGATACAATGAAGATAGAGGCTATTACGGAATGACCTACACTGACAAATGCACCAAGAGTACGCAACTTTTTGGTTTTGGCAGGATATTACCGACGGTTCATTGAAGGTTTTTCGAAGGTAGCCAATGCGATCACGAAATTGTGGAAGGAAAAAAAGAAGTTTTGTGGACCAAGAAGTGCACAAAAGCATTTCAAAGGCTTAGTGGGTTGTTGATGACAACGTCGATACTGAAGGTTTTTGACAAGAACATTAATTTCTTGGTATGCACAAACGTGTCCAAGGAAGGTTTAGGAAGAGTATTAATGCAAGATAGTCAAGTGATCACCTACATATCAAGGAAATTAAAAAGGCACGAGGATAACTACGCAACACATGGTTGGGATTTATTGGCCATTTTGTATGCATGGAAAGTGTGGAAACACTATCTGATTGGAAGGAAATCTGAAACAAAAAAAAACAGATCATTGATTAATGTAGCACTTTTTACACAGAATAACTTGAACGTGCGACAAAAGCGTTCGTCCAAATTACTTAGTAAATATGATTTGAGATTAAGTACATTAAGTGAATGGTGAACATAGTGGCAGAAACATTGATTCAGAGACCATGCAAATTCTCGGTGATACCTCTTCAGACAAATCTTCGAGAAAATATTCTAACCATACCGTTCAATGAGGACAAGTATAAAGAGGTTAAGTAATTTATTGAAGAAGACATCGTGACAATACCAAATTTTAAAGGATATACATCAGACAATGATGGATTAATGAGGTATAATAACCGAACTTACATACCTCCTAACGACAAATTGAGAAAATTGATCTTAAGTGAAGCTCTTAGAGCAGTATACATGGCTCATTCAGGAGTCACGAAGATGAGGGTAGACCTTAAGCCCTTATTCTTCTAGAAGGGATGAAAGAAGACTTAGTTATCTACGTGGAGATATTTCTATAATTTCAATGAGTGAAGGTTGAACATAGGCATCCGTCTAGCTTACTATGGGCTCATGTCATTCCATAATTTAAATGGGAGGCCATTCGATGGACTTTATTATTGGATTGATGCTGATGACAAGGAGGCACGACTCGATTTAAGTAGTAGTTGACACTCTGATGAAGAGTGCACATTCTATTCTTGTGCGTACGACGTATCAGGCACCAAACATAGCTAAAAATTTTCTCAGCAAGATTGAGAGACTTCTTAGAGTTCCAAAATAATCATATCTAATAGAGGATCAGTGTTTACAAGACAATTTTGGACTAGTTTCCAAGAGGCATTGAGAATCCAACTTAACTCTAGTACAACGTATTACCCTGAGACTGATGGGAAGCCAGAAGAAATGCACCAAATTCTGGAAGATATGTTACGTATGTATGTGATGGTCCAACATAAACGTTGGGAAGAGTTCTTTCTGTTGACATATTTTTCATACAACAACAACCATCAAGGTACATTAAGATGACATCATTGCGTTTCTCTACGGGTGACCATGTTAGACGCCATTGAGATGATATCGACTTGAGGACAGGGTCATGGTAGGACCATAAGTGATCCAAGAAATGGAAGAAAAAATACAAATGATAAGACAAAGGATTAAATAAGTGCAATGTCAACAAAATAGCTATGCTGATGTGCATCACGTTGACTGCAACTATGAATTTGGCGACCGAGTTTTCTTACGAGTGAAACCACACAAGAGTCCAATTATGTTCGAAAAGGGTGTTAAAATATCTCCTAGGTTTGTGGAGCCTTTCAAAGTTGTGAAAGGGAAGGTACCCATGGCCTATCAACTAGCCTTGCCTCATTCTTGGAGGAATTTGCAGATTTTTTTCATGCATTTGTTTGAGACATTATGTTAGTGATCCTATACATGTGATTGACATGAGTTCCTTACGATGTCGGGCGAGGGTTCACTCGCGATGTAGCCAATATGAATTATGGACCATCACATTCGACACCTACGACGTCGAATAATCAATCAGGTCAAGGTCTAGTGTGACAATTATAGTCCTCACTCGGCTACCTAGGATGACGCATATGATATGTNCTTACTATGTCTAGTGTCGAATGATTGTGGGTTGCTCACTGAATCGTTTTTCCAGATGATCTGTCCCTTCATGATGGCGCAGACGTTCCTGTGGAACCCGTTTTCCATCCTCATATCTACACCAGTCGCTAGGTGTTCTGACCAAATGATAGTCGGTTGGCCTTGCCTGCGCCACGTCATTACCCTCGCCACGTCGTTACCCTACACTGATCAGAGGAATTGATTCCTCCTCTTACCAGAACTCGAAATCTGACTTTCTCTCGTTGGAAGAATTCCATCTGGATATTCCTTGTGTAAACTCGGTCACAGTTGGGTCGAACCTGCTTTTGCCACCTTCTGTCTGTTGCGCCTCTCAGAATCGATGATAGTTGGTCTTCTTATGAAGTGTTGAATGAGTTGTTGTTACTCCTGTCCTTGAAATTGTCTTGCTCAGTTCACCAGATCCTTTCCTTCTACAAATCCGAAGGAACCTTTATTTTCTTGTTCCTTTAAGGCCCTTTTTCAAGAGATATCTCGAACGCCTTTCGTTCTTACAGTCACCGGCCAGAGAAGTTTAATCACTCCTGTATTGGGGCCCTTACGACTAGGTACTCGGTTTCTAGCATGGACTCGCTTAATTATCAAAACACTTCACGGCTGTCACCTCTATTTTACCTTGAGAATATCGTTGTTGAACTCAGTCCAGCTAAGAGGACGCGATTCTACGTGTAACCACCCACACCCCGACAATCCAACATTAATTCAACACCTTCCTCCTTAAAAACTCTTTTTTTTCATTTTTAGGTTCGGGATCACTGTCGTACAAATTTAATCCAGCTTCCTGTGTATAGGTTCTTGACTCCTCTATGGATTGGGTAAATCCCTTAGTTGAATTCAATCGGTTTCTCATGTTGATAAACCCTTTTTTCACGTCTATAAAAATGGATGGTGAGATGGCTCTTATCCCTGCGTTTGGCTTGTAACGAATCTGCATTAAATTTTTCTGTTATGGGTTGAAGAGCAGATAGAGTCCCTTACCTATTAAGGTTACAATGTGACCCCCACTTAAATCCTGACTTGAATAATCACTGTTAAAATAATTGTAGATTGTTGATTGTATTTTTTTATCTTTAATCATTTAACTTGTTCCTTTGTGGAACCAGTCAGTTAACTCAACCCTCACATATCTCTGGCGATGAGGTGAACCCTCATAATTTTTCCTGGAATTTATTCCTTGCACTCGGGCCCCGAATGATGAGGTAATGAGGTCTGGGATTCCTTAAACTTCTTCCTTGGGATTGTAATTAACATGGGGTCGTCCTCTAATTCGTTGAGGAGATTTTGGGTCAGCGTTGGAGTTCGAGGTTAGTGTCTAGGTATTATTTTATCCTTGGTAAGTAGTGATTGGGTAATTCTTTTGTTATGAGCTTATGTTTCATAATAGTTTCTATTATTTTTAATTTACTTTAATTTGAACCGTTTTAAATTTATCGAGATCTCAAGCCTTTTATCTGTGAAGATAGCAATCTCGTTAATTAAGGATGAATAAAAATAAAATATTTTTCAGAGGTCGAAACTTCTTAGAGTTTGGCGTTGGAATGTCAAGTGGTCTTGGAATCCCTCCGTATGCCTTCTCCTTCAAGTTGATCACTTTCATCCTGAGTGCACCTCCTTGAAGGACTTCAATCGATCCTTCAATACCAACCCCAACTTTTCGCTTCCATCCGATAGGCGTAAGCTTTATCCATTTAATTGCTCGACAAACTAATAGTTCTTTTTCATCGAATTTTAAGGCAATGACTAGGAAAACTGTAGTTGGACTAGAGCTGGATTTTTTCTTAGGCGACATTGAATTTTTTGTGTCACCATAGTCGGACTGCGGTTGGAATGTATTGCAGGTGGGGATTGCACTTAGGTTGTGTTAAGTAAACAAATTGTGGACGTCTTAAATTATGTGATGTATGATGGGTTATGTGTTTAGAATTCTTGCACAATGAATGAAAGTAATGATTATTCTTAGGCCTTTAATCATGTTGACCTACAATTGTCTAGAAATTAGTTTACTCTTGCACATTTATACAAGGTTGATTTATGATTTTTTTTGTAATCAATGTACTCTTGCGCCACTAATAATGTTTAATTGAGATGATAGATTCTCTTACGCCATGAATATTATAAATGTATAATGGATTGAGTACTTGGACTTCCTTTGCGCCATGAAATAAATTAATTTTTACTCTTGCACCTTGAAATAATTATGTTGTGTGATTTCTTAAGCGGTTAAATTATTTGTGTGCATTGAATGATGTGATGTATGATTTCCTAGGTGAATAGATTATTTGTGCACATTGAAATAATGTTGATGAAGGTTTAATTAAGTGATTAGAATATTGTTGAACATGAATAATTGATGATTAAGATTTTTTGATTGATCTAGTTATTTTCATCTTGATTGAAAACAACCGAATAAATAGAGATGAGGCCATAGTGCCTGTACCCAATGAGGGTCCGCAGTGCACTCTGGAAGGCAGTGGTAGCACTCACAGAGAACTCGAGAAGGTGAAGCTTCTCGATTTCATGGGTGCCACGGATGGCTCAGCCATTGAGGTAGGGATGGAGAACAAGCGACATGCGTTGCACTTCGTGACTACCGCTCCAACTTGAAAGTACGTGTGGCAGTCTTTTAGCTGAAGGAGACCGCTCTTCTCTGGTGCAAGACATTCATACTGCAACTAAACATGGTCGTCAAAGACGTTCCTTGGGAGTTATTCGAGGAGCTATTCTGCGAGAGAAATTTGTTAGACCAATTCATTGAGCGCCAACTCAATGAGTTCAACGCCTTACGATAGAGTGGTCATACGATGCCAGAGTATGAGGCCCATTTTGGAGCTACCTCGGTATGCCACACATTTATACATGAAGAAGCTGAAGGTCAACAAGTTTGTGTTGGCCTTAACTCCAACATCCATGCGTAGATGAGTATCTTAACGCTCCAGACATTGCATGATGCGGTCTCGAAGTCCCTCATAGTCGAGGAAGAGCTAACCAACGAGGGTTAGGGAATGACTCCCAGAAGACCAAAAAGACAGACAATATCTGGAGTTTAACAATAATTTAGGATTATTGAGTAGAAAAGATCAGGATCTCAGGATGGTAGGCCAACAAATTCTACCTCGAGGACCATGATTACTGGACCGAAGGTTAGATGTTGGACATGTGGATACCCAAATTACCAGTGCCATTGTCCTCTTGACAAGGACAGAGTGACCGAGTCAACATGATGCAATACATTTGGGGTTGTGGGCAAAGCCCACGAGATACATGCAATGGCAAACCACCGCCAAGCTGAGCATAGGTCCACTAGGATAGAGACGTTAGGTACGATTGTAGAAGAGTATACATAAGAGATGTAGTTATATCCAATATTATAACTAAATGAAAAGGGTGAGGTGAAAAGGATTAGAAAACCTTCAGGTAGTACGAGAGTTGTTGATGTATTTCCAGAAGACTTATCAGGTATGTCGCTCGAAGGAGATTGGGTGTTACAATCGACGAGAAATCTGGAACTGAATCCATAGCAAGAACATCTTATCAGATGTTGACCCCTGAGTTACAGAAGTTGAAAATGAAACTAAAGGAGTTGTTGGACCTATGACTTATACGTCCATGTCTGTCTCTTTGAGGTGCACCTGTTATTTCCATACGGAAGAAGGATGGGTCGTGGAGACTCTGTATGTGCTACCGTCAATTAAAAAAGGCAACAATCAAGAAGCAATATCTGTTTCCAAGAATTGATGATTTGTTTGACCAAATGAAGGATACGACTATGTTTTCAAAGATCGACTTGAGATCAGGATATCACTAGTTATGAATTAAGGAGGAAGATATTCCTAATACCACACTCAAGATGAATTTCATACACTTCGAGTTTATCGTTTTTCTGTTTGGACAGACAAACACCCTGGGGTATGTAGGAGTTTGAAGAATGAGGAATTTCATGAATTCTTGGACAACTTAGTTCAATTATTCATTGATGACACATTGATATATTCTTGGATGACAGAGGAACTTGATGACCATTGCACTTAGTATTACAATGTTTACAGGAACACAATTTACGAGAAACTATTCAAATGCTCTTGAGGATTCATTTCTTAGGGCATGTTATATTTGGTGAAGGAATCCTTGTAGATACAATGAAGATAGAGGCTATTACGGAATGACCTACACTGACAAATGCACCAAGAGTACGCAACTTTTTGGTTTTGGCAGGATATTACCGACGGTTCATTGAAGGTTTTTCGAAGGTAGCCAATGCGATCACGAAATTGTGGAAGGAAAAAAAGAAGTTTTGTGGACCAAGAAGTGCACAAAAGCATTTCAAAGGCTTAGTGGGTTGTTGATGACAACGTCGATACTGAAGGTTTTTGACAAGAACATTAATTTCTTGGTATGCACAAACGTGTCCAAGGAAGGTTTAGGAAGAGTATTAATGCAAGATAGTCAAGTGATCACCTACATATCAAGGAAATTAAAAAGGCACGAGGATAACTACGCAACACATGGTTGGGATTTATTGGCCATTTTGTATGCATGGAAAGTGTGGAAACACTATCTGATTGGAAGGAAATCTGAAACAAAAAAAAACAGATCATTGATTAATGTAGCACTTTTTACACAGAATAACTTGAACGTGCGACAAAAGCGTTCGTCCAAATTACTTAGTAAATATGATTTGAGATTAAGTACATTAAGTGAATGGTGAACATAGTGGCAGAAACATTGATTCAGAGACCATGCAAATTCTCGGTGATACCTCTTCAGACAAATCTTCGAGAAAATATTCTAACCATACCGTTCAATGAGGACAAGTATAAAGAGGTTAAGTAATTTATTGAAGAAGACATCGTGACAATACCAAATTTTAAAGGATATACATCAGACAATGATGGATTAATGAGGTATAATAACCGAACTTACATACCTCCTAACGACAAATTGAGAAAATTGATCTTAAGTGAAGCTCTTAGAGCAGTATACATGGCTCATTCAGGAGTCACGAAGATGAGGGTAGACCTTAAGCCCTTATTCTTCTAGAAGGGATGAAAGAAGACTTAGTTATCTACGTGGAGATATTTCTATAATTTCAATGAGTGAAGGTTGAACATAGGCATCCGTCTAGCTTACTATGGGCTCATGTCATTCCATAATTTAAATGGGAGGCCATTCGATGGACTTTATTATTGGATTGATGCTGATGACAAGGAGGCACGACTCGATTTAAGTAGTAGTTGACACTCTGATGAAGAGTGCACATTCTATTCTTGTGCGTACGACGTATCAGGCACCAAACATAGCTAAAAATTTTCTCAGCAAGATTGAGAGACTTCTTAGAGTTCCAAAATAATCATATCTAATAGAGGATCAGTGTTTACAAGACAATTTTGGACTAGTTTCCAAGAGGCATTGAGAATCCAACTTAACTCTAGTACAACGTATTACCCTGAGACTGATGGGAAGCCAGAAGAAATGCACCAAATTCTGGAAGATATGTTACGTATGTATGTGATGGTCCAACATAAACGTTGGGAAGAGTTCTTTCTGTTGACATATTTTTCATACAACAACAACCATCAAGGTACATTAAGATGACATCATTGCGTTTCTCTACGGGTGACCATGTTAGACGCCATTGAGATGATATCGACTTGAGGACAGGGTCATGGTAGGACCATAAGTGATCCAAGAAATGGAAGAAAAAATACAAATGATAAGACAAAGGATTAAATAAGTGCAATGTCAACAAAATAGCTATGCTGATGTGCATCACGTTGACTGCAACTATGAATTTGGCGACCGAGTTTTCTTACGAGTGAAACCACACAAGAGTCCAATTATGTTCGAAAAGGGTGTTAAAATATCTCCTAGGTTTGTGGAGCCTTTCAAAGTTGTGAAAGGGAAGGTACCCATGGCCTATCAACTAGCCTTGCCTCATTCTTGGAGGAATTTGCAGATTTTTTTCATGCATTTGTTTGAGACATTATGTTAGTGATCCTATACATGTGATTGACATGAGTTCCTTACGATGTCGGGCGAGGGTTCACTCGCGATGTAGCCAATATGAATTATGGACCATCACATTCGACACCTACGACGTCGAATAATCAATCAGGTCAAGGTCTAGTGTGACAATTATAGTCCTCACTCGGCTACCTAGGATGACGCATATGATATGTGCCGCCAATTTCCATTTTTATTTGATAGTTAAACATACAGATCTTTTCATATGTTTTATTAACTAAATTTATATACTCTAAAACTTTCGGACGAAGTTTAAAACAAGAGGGGGTGTATGTAACATTACTCTTGTGAGCACATATTATTGACTTATTATTTGAGGACGCTTGCATGTAAGTGATCCGATTTTAGTATATGGTTGTCTATGTCTCTCATGGATTCTTATGATGACGTTGATGGATTATGATTTATGTGGTTTTTATATCTATGTATTGACAGATGTTATTAAGATGTTTCCACTGAGTATGGAGGACACTTGATAGATTGAGGATGTCGATGGCATCAATGGGACTCCTTGGACTTCGGATTCAGTCAAGGAGTGGATTGTATTGGTTTGAGAATTTAATTTATGCATATATGACATATNTCCTCCTTAAAAACTCTTTTTTTTCATTTTTAGGTTCGGGATCACTGTCGTACAAATTTAATCCAGCTTCCTGTGTATAGGTTCTTGACTCCTCTATGGATTGGGTAAATCCCTTAGTTGAATTCAATCGGTTTCTCATGTTGATAAACCCTTTTTTCACGTCTATAAAAATGGATGGTGAGATGGCTCTTATCCCTGCGTTTGGCTTGTAACGAATCTGCATTAAATTTTTCTGTTATGGGTTGAAGAGCAGATAGAGTCCCTTACCTATTAAGGTTACAATGTGACCCCCACTTAAATCCTGACTTGAATAATCACTGTTAAAATAATTGTAGATTGTTGATTGTATTTTTTTATCTTTAATCATTTAACTTGTTCCTTTGTGGAACCAGTCAGTTAACTCAACCCTCACATATCTCTGGCGATGAGGTGAACCCTCATAATTTTTCCTGGAATTTATTCCTTGCACTCGGGCCCCGAATGATGAGGTAATGAGGTCTGGGATTCCTTAAACTTCTTCCTTGGGATTGTAATTAACATGGGGTCGTCCTCTAATTCGTTGAGGAGATTTTGGGTCAGCGTTGGAGTTCGAGGTTAGTGTCTAGGTATTATTTTATCCTTGGTAAGTAGTGATTGGGTAATTCTTTTGTTATGAGCTTATGTTTCATAATAGTTTCTATTATTTTTAATTTACTTTAATTTGAACCGTTTTAAATTTATCGAGATCTCAAGCCTTTTATCTGTGAAGATAGCAATCTCGTTAATTAAGGATGAATAAAAATAAAATATTTTTCAGAGGTCGAAACTTCTTAGAGTTTGGCGTTGGAATGTCAAGTGGTCTTGGAATCCCTCCGTATGCCTTCTCCTTCAAGTTGATCACTTTCATCCTGAGTGCACCTCCTTGAAGGACTTCAATCGATCCTTCAATACCAACCCCAACTTTTCGCTTCCATCCGATAGGCGTAAGCTTTATCCATTTAATTGCTCGACAAACTAATAGTTCTTTTTCATCGAATTTTAAGGCAATGACTAGGAAAACTGTAGTTGGACTAGAGCTGGATTTTTTCTTAGGCGACATTGAATTTTTTGTGTCACCATAGTCGGACTGCGGTTGGAATGTATTGCAGGTGGGGATTGCACTTAGGTTGTGTTAAGTAAACAAATTGTGGACGTCTTAAATTATGTGATGTATGATGGGTTATGTGTTTAGAATTCTTGCACAATGAATGAAAGTAATGATTATTCTTAGGCCTTTAATCATGTTGACCTACAATTGTCTAGAAATTAGTTTACTCTTGCACATTTATACAAGGTTGATTTATGATTTTTTTTGTAATCAATGTACTCTTGCGCCACTAATAATGTTTAATTGAGATGATAGATTCTCTTACGCCATGAATATTATAAATGTATAATGGATTGAGTACTTGGACTTCCTTTGCGCCATGAAATAAATTAATTTTTACTCTTGCACCTTGAAATAATTATGTTGTGTGATTTCTTAAGCGGTTAAATTATTTGTGTGCATTGAATGATGTGATGTATGATTTCCTAGGTGAATAGATTATTTGTGCACATTGAAATAATGTTGATGAAGGTTTAATTAAGTGATTAGAATATTGTTGAACATGAATAATTGATGATTAAGATTTTTTGATTGATCTAGTTATTTTCATCTTGATTGAAAACAACCGAATAAATAGAGATGAGGCCATAGTGCCTGTACCCAATGAGGGTCCGCAGTGCACTCTGGAAGGCAGTGGTAGCACTCACAGAGAACTCGAGAAGGTGAAGCTTCTCGATTTCATGGGTGCCACGGATGGCTCAGCCATTGAGGTAGGGATGGAGAACAAGCGACATGCGTTGCACTTCGTGACTACCGCTCCAACTTGAAAGTACGTGTGGCAGTCTTTTAGCTGAAGGAGACCGCTCTTCTCTGGTGCAAGACATTCATACTGCAACTAAACATGGTCGTCAAAGACGTTCCTTGGGAGTTATTCGAGGAGCTATTCTGCGAGAGAAATTTGTTAGACCAATTCATTGAGCGCCAACTCAATGAGTTCAACGCCTTACGATAGAGTGGTCATACGATGCCAGAGTATGAGGCCCATTTTGGAGCTACCTCGGTATGCCACACATTTATACATGAAGAAGCTGAAGGTCAACAAGTTTGTGTTGGCCTTAACTCCAACATCCATGCGTAGATGAGTATCTTAACGCTCCAGACATTGCATGATGCGGTCTCGAAGTCCCTCATAGTCGAGGAAGAGCTAACCAACGAGGGTTAGGGAATGACTCCCAGAAGACCAAAAAGACAGACAATATCTGGAGTTTAACAATAATTTAGGATTATTGAGTAGAAAAGATCAGGATCTCAGGATGGTAGGCCAACAAATTCTACCTCGAGGACCATGATTACTGGACCGAAGGTTAGATGTTGGACATGTGGATACCCAAATTACCAGTGCCATTGTCCTCTTGACAAGGACAGAGTGACCGAGTCAACATGATGCAATACATTTGGGGTTGTGGGCAAAGCCCACGAGATACATGCAATGGCAAACCACCGCCAAGCTGAGCATAGGTCCACTAGGATAGAGACGTTAGGTACGATTGTAGAAGAGTATACATAAGAGATGTAGTTATATCCAATATTATAACTAAATGAAAAGGGTGAGGTGAAAAGGATTAGAAAACCTTCAGGTAGTACGAGAGTTGTTGATGTATTTCCAGAAGACTTATCAGGTATGTCGCTCGAAGGAGATTGGGTGTTACAATCGACGAGAAATCTGGAACTGAATCCATAGCAAGAACATCTTATCAGATGTTGACCCCTGAGTTACAGAAGTTGAAAATGAAACTAAAGGAGTTGTTGGACCTATGACTTATACGTCCATGTCTGTCTCTTTGAGGTGCACCTGTTATTTCCATACGGAAGAAGGATGGGTCGTGGAGACTCTGTATGTGCTACCGTCAATTAAAAAAGGCAACAATCAAGAAGCAATATCTGTTTCCAAGAATTGATGATTTGTTTGACCAAATGAAGGATACGACTATGTTTTCAAAGATCGACTTGAGATCAGGATATCACTAGTTATGAATTAAGGAGGAAGATATTCCTAATACCACACTCAAGATGAATTTCATACACTTCGAGTTTATCGTTTTTCTGTTTGGACAGACAAACACCCTGGGGTATGTAGGAGTTTGAAGAATGAGGAATTTCATGAATTCTTGGACAACTTAGTTCAATTATTCATTGATGACACATTGATATATTCTTGGATGACAGAGGAACTTGATGACCATTGCACTTAGTATTACAATGTTTACAGGAACACAATTTACGAGAAACTATTCAAATGCTCTTGAGGATTCATTTCTTAGGGCATGTTATATTTGGTGAAGGAATCCTTGTAGATACAATGAAGATAGAGGCTATTACGGAATGACCTACACTGACAAATGCACCAAGAGTACGCAACTTTTTGGTTTTGGCAGGATATTACCGACGGTTCATTGAAGGTTTTTCGAAGGTAGCCAATGCGATCACGAAATTGTGGAAGGAAAAAAAGAAGTTTTGTGGACCAAGAAGTGCACAAAAGCATTTCAAAGGCTTAGTGGGTTGTTGATGACAACGTCGATACTGAAGGTTTTTGACAAGAACATTAATTTCTTGGTATGCACAAACGTGTCCAAGGAAGGTTTAGGAAGAGTATTAATGCAAGATAGTCAAGTGATCACCTACATATCAAGGAAATTAAAAAGGCACGAGGATAACTACGCAACACATGGTTGGGATTTATTGGCCATTTTGTATGCATGGAAAGTGTGGAAACACTATCTGATTGGAAGGAAATCTGAAACAAAAAAAAACAGATCATTGATTAATGTAGCACTTTTTACACAGAATAACTTGAACGTGCGACAAAAGCGTTCGTCCAAATTACTTAGTAAATATGATTTGAGATTAAGTACATTAAGTGAATGGTGAACATAGTGGCAGAAACATTGATTCAGAGACCATGCAAATTCTCGGTGATACCTCTTCAGACAAATCTTCGAGAAAATATTCTAACCATACCGTTCAATGAGGACAAGTATAAAGAGGTTAAGTAATTTATTGAAGAAGACATCGTGACAATACCAAATTTTAAAGGATATACATCAGACAATGATGGATTAATGAGGTATAATAACCGAACTTACATACCTCCTAACGACAAATTGAGAAAATTGATCTTAAGTGAAGCTCTTAGAGCAGTATACATGGCTCATTCAGGAGTCACGAAGATGAGGGTAGACCTTAAGCCCTTATTCTTCTAGAAGGGATGAAAGAAGACTTAGTTATCTACGTGGAGATATTTCTATAATTTCAATGAGTGAAGGTTGAACATAGGCATCCGTCTAGCTTACTATGGGCTCATGTCATTCCATAATTTAAATGGGAGGCCATTCGATGGACTTTATTATTGGATTGATGCTGATGACAAGGAGGCACGACTCGATTTAAGTAGTAGTTGACACTCTGATGAAGAGTGCACATTCTATTCTTGTGCGTACGACGTATCAGGCACCAAACATAGCTAAAAATTTTCTCAGCAAGATTGAGAGACTTCTTAGAGTTCCAAAATAATCATATCTAATAGAGGATCAGTGTTTACAAGACAATTTTGGACTAGTTTCCAAGAGGCATTGAGAATCCAACTTAACTCTAGTACAACGTATTACCCTGAGACTGATGGGAAGCCAGAAGAAATGCACCAAATTCTGGAAGATATGTTACGTATGTATGTGATGGTCCAACATAAACGTTGGGAAGAGTTCTTTCTGTTGACATATTTTTCATACAACAACAACCATCAAGGTACATTAAGATGACATCATTGCGTTTCTCTACGGGTGACCATGTTAGACGCCATTGAGATGATATCGACTTGAGGACAGGGTCATGGTAGGACCATAAGTGATCCAAGAAATGGAAGAAAAAATACAAATGATAAGACAAAGGATTAAATAAGTGCAATGTCAACAAAATAGCTATGCTGATGTGCATCACGTTGACTGCAACTATGAATTTGGCGACCGAGTTTTCTTACGAGTGAAACCACACAAGAGTCCAATTATGTTCGAAAAGGGTGTTAAAATATCTCCTAGGTTTGTGGAGCCTTTCAAAGTTGTGAAAGGGAAGGTACCCATGGCCTATCAACTAGCCTTGCCTCATTCTTGGAGGAATTTGCAGATTTTTTTCATGCATTTGTTTGAGACATTATGTTAGTGATCCTATACATGTGATTGACATGAGTTCCTTACGATGTCGGGCGAGGGTTCACTCGCGATGTAGCCAATATGAATTATGGACCATCACATTCGACACCTACGACGTCGAATAATCAATCAGGTCAAGGTCTAGTGTGACAATTATAGTCCTCACTCGGCTACCTAGGATGACGCATATGATATGTACCGCCAATTTCCATTTTTATTTGATAGTTAAACATACAGATCTTTTCATATGTTTTATTAACTACATTTATATACTCTAAAACATTCGGACGAAGTTTAAAACAAGAGGGGGTGTATGTAACATTGCACTCTTGTGAGCACATATTATTGACTTATTATTTGAGGACGCTTGCATGTAAGTTATCCGATTTTAGTATATTGTTGTCTATGTCTTTCATGGATTCTTATGATGACGTTGATGGATTATGATTTATGTGGTTTTTATATCTATGTATTGACAAATGTTATTAAGATGTTTCCACTGAGTATGGAGGACACTTGATAGATTGAGGATGTCGATGGCATCAATGGGACTCCTTGGACTCCGGATTCAGTCAGGGAGTGGATTGTATTGGTTTGAGAATTTAATTTATGCATATATGACATATGATCGATTATATTATGATGTTGTTTATAGATCATTGACAGTGTTTCATTGATGGATGCAGGATGACGATTGTTTGTTAATCTGACTCACATAAGGAGTAAAGGGGCCATCCACATAGATGAGTTATTGAGAGAGACATGTGGGAGTAGCCCTTTCATAGCCTACTAGTGCTCTCGCCGTGGCTCAAATTGTAGGTTAATAATTACCTAGTTTGAGAGATCTACGATGTCGTGACTCCATGAGGGAAGACTAAGACAGACGCTCATGAATATTCTAAGGGAAGCACAATAAGACATGGCCCTTATTCCTTATAATCCCTTAGTCTCTCACAAGGTCACCTGAATGGGGTGTTGACTCCAAGGGTCAGAAAACTACCATAAGTAGTCAAAGGCTAATGGAACCCTTGGAACACGAAGTGCATCTTGAAGGGCACGTCGTGTTATTAAAAATTTGAACCAAAGGAGAGTGGCACCCTTGGAGCACATAATGCATCTTGAAGGGCAGGTCACGGAATTAAACTTGAATCAATGAATATAGGTGGCCTAGAAAACTTTGAGTGAATATTAAACATTGTAAAAACTTGAGGACTAGAGAATTAATTAATTAATTGAAGAATGGGTTTAGTAATTATAAGCCCAACCAAAATCTAAGCCTATTCTAGATTTTAAGCCTAATTCTAAGTTCTTGTAAAGAGGCTAAACTATACTTTTTAACTCAATTAATTTAGGAAGGAGGAATGGAACACATGTTATGAGTATGGTTATGGTGCATAAATTATGACTAGTTTTAGTTGTGACAGTTGGATACCTAGTTTGAGAGAGAGTGGTGGCTCTACCTTGCGAGGCTAGCTGAGAGATAGAGGATTACTAGTTGTGTGTGTGGCCCCCTTAAGGCTCTGGGGGCTAAGTGGGAAGAAGAGTACCCCTAGAATTGGCTAGGATGTACCGGTGAAAATTTCAATTTTTCATTGGTGATTGATGATTTATGGTGCATGGAATAATTTATATTGGTATGCAATGCTTTCAGGTTGTTATTCAAATTTGATTTATTGGCATGTTGGATAAATGGTCAAGCAATTTTGTGGATTTTATTTGATTTATGATGCCGTGAAGAATTAGGAATTTAATGTTGATTAAAATCTCTTGGCTTCGCCAACAGCAATTTCAGCTCAGCTTCAAAGAAAATTTAGTGTCACTACCAAGCCTCCGTTTAGTGTCACCGCCAAGCCTCCGTTTTTAAAAAAACTCCTGATGTTGAGTGACCCTTTCATTTACCAGATTGTCATTCTTGATGGGCCCTTTGGTTTACCATTCTTGATCCTGTGGGTTTCTCCCTCAGTGTTTTGCTATTGAGAGTAATGTTGTCTAGTATGTGAGAGATGGATCTCTCTCTCTCCTCAAGGTACATGATCTCTCCTTTAGCAATTTCAGGCATGCCTCCCATGCATTCGTTGTGGAGGGATGGCTTCTCTACCTTATTAAGAAAAAAAATTGATTCCTTACTGTCTTTAGCATAGAATTATTGTGGGTTTCTCACTGAATCGTTTTTCAAGAAGATCGGTCCGTTACTGATGGTGCAACCCGTTTTCCATCCTCATATCTGCACCAGTAGCTAGGTGTTCTGACCAAACGATAGTCATTTGGCCTTTCCTGCACCCTCCCCTTATTTGGTGATGAGTCTCGCCATGTGCTTAACCTACGCAGATCAGAGGAATTGATTCCTCCATTTCCCA